>SSNR01000060.1:2733049-2746432 GCA_006937965.1 Callopanchax toddi | reverse complement strand
GGCCCCTGTAAACTCTCCCATACAAGCTGCCTGTCAAAGAAGACACCTCTCCAAAAGGCCCTTACACTAAGACTTCTACACAAAGGCCCAAGATCCACTCTACATTGGCCCCTACCAAAAATCCAATTCAACATCCTCAACAACAGTGGTCGGCCACTGGCGGCCCGCGGGCCAGACCCAACCCCCGACCCACGTGTTCCCAGCCCTCCAGCCTTATATGGACTTCCTGTTTTTTTCTTGTGCACGTCGGCTGCCCGGTTCCTTCGGTATTTCAACATATAATGAAAGTTGGTTTGGGCCGGGTATCGAACCCTCTCTCCCACATGGGAGTCTATGAGACTCACCACTAGACCACGGTGTCTGTTGAGAAAGCTGTGAAGTTATAATGGTTCTTACTTTGTTTTCAGCTTTACGAGGTTGACACAACGACACGATACATTCATATTTCAAATATGACCAACTACTGCATCCACAGCAGCAAGATGATTGTGTCTGAACCGTTTAAACATCACCAGCTCTCTGCCTTTAAAACCATGATCTATGTGCCTTTTTACTTTGAGCACTGACAGCTCTGCACTTCCTACCCAGCATGCACCCCCCCATCCCTTGAGTGCCGTAACTTTGTTGTACTTTTGTATAAAGTCAATAAAGATCCTGATTCTGTTGTAGTGCTTAAAGCACATCAGCTTATTACTGAACGATGTTCTTACAAGCATCTAGCTGTAAGGTCCACCATGTCTTACCACAAGTGGGCACGTCTTCCTCTGCAGAAGAAGTCTGCTCGTCCGTCGATGGCTTCTTCTTCCCCAGCCCGATGATCTTGGTGATCTTCTTGCTGGCTCCCTTCCCCGCAGTACCAACTTTCTGCTCAGATTTGGAGTTTTTCTTAGTTTTCCCTGGTAGTTAGAGACCATGTGTTAAAATTCATGGCTTGCACTGACTAGAGGGGGTCAGTAAAACAAGCTAATTGACAGACTTCTACTGACTTAAAATCAGGGGTGTTCCGATCGATCGGCCACCGATCAAAATCAGCAAATTTTCATAAAAAACATGATCTGTAAATTCTGATATTCTCAGAGCAGCAGGCAGACTCTTTAGCAATGATCCAGACCATTGTCAGTAATACGTTCGTTTCTTCTGGGCATAAAATGGACCAGAGTGTCAAAATAATGCTGACTTTTCTGTCTGAATAGCTTTCTGTTAGCCCCAAGACTCTCTGCCTGTATGTTGGGGTTTTCTCCGGGGGATGAAAGGGCAGCTTCCCTGCGCCTTCGGGTTGGGGAACGGGTCCTGACTGTTGTTTGTGCTTATGCACCAAATAGCAGCTCAGAGTACCCACCCTTTTTGGAGTCCCTGGGACAAGTGCTGGATGGCGCTCCTACAGGGGACTCCATAGTCCTGCTGGGAGACTTCAACGCTCACGTGGGCAATGACAGCGTGACCTGGAGGGGCGTGATTGGGAGGAACGGCCCGCCCAATCTGAACTCGAGTGGTGTTCTGTTTTTGGACTTCTGTGCAAGTCGCAGTTTGGCCATAACGAACACCATGTTGGAACATAAGGATGCCCACCGGTACACCTGGTACCAGGGCAGCCTAGGTTACAGGTCGATGATTGACTTTATAGTAGTATCATCTGACCTGAGACCGTATGTTTTGGACACTCGGGTGAAGAGAGGAGCGGAGCTGTCAGCTGATCACCACCTGGTGGTGAGTTGGATCAGATGGCAGGGGAAGATGCTACGCAGACCTGGTAGACCCAAACGTATAGTGAGGGTCTGCTGGGAACGCCTGGCAGAAGAGCCTGTCAAGATGGTCTTCAACTCCCACCTCCGGCAGAGCTTCGACCGCGTCCCGAGAGCAGTGGGGGACATTGAGTCCGAATGGGCCTTGTTCCGCTCTGCGATTGTTGAGGCGGCTGTTGCTAGCTGTGGTCGCAAGGTAGCCGGTGCCAGTCGTGGCGGTAACCCCCGTACCCGCTGGTGGACACCAGAGGTTAGGGGAGCCGTCAGGCTGAAGAATGAGGCCTACAGGGCGTGGCTGGTCTGTGGGTCTCCAGAGGCAGCAGATAGGTATCGGAGGGCCAAGCGGGGTGCAGCAGTGGCAGTTTCTGAGGCAAAATCTCAAGCGTGGGAGGAGTTTGGTGAGACCATGGAGAAAGACTATCGGTCGGCTCCAAAAAGGTTCTGGCAAACCATCCGGCGCCTCAGGGGAGGAAGGCGGCAACTCGCTCACACTGTTTACAGTGGGGACGGGGAGCTGCTGACGTCAACTGGGGCTATAGTCGGGCGGTGGAAGGAATACTTTGAGGAGCTCCTCAATCCCACCGACACGCATTCCTATGAGGAACCAGAGCTGGGAGACCTGGGGACGGACTGTCCAATCTCTGGGGCAGAGGTCGCTCAGGTAGTCAAACACAGCGGCGGAGCCCCGTGTTTCGGAGCGTCCCTAGTCTTTAGGTTTTACTGCAGTAAAACTGTTTGACTGTTTTGGTTTTCCTCTGCTGTTACTGTGCAGCTCTTTGCTCAACGAGAGTTGTTTTGAATGAATTTGATAAAGTTGTGTAGTTTGAACATCAGTATCTGTTAAAGACAATGACATCATTCACATCCTGCTGGGGGACAAGCTGAGCTCCATCAGGTCTAAACTGTTTCTACGTTAATCTGTTAGGACGACTCACCTGGATCCTTGCCGTCGCTGAGCCCAGTGTCATGGGTCGCTTCGCCGTCTGAGCTCGGTCGCTCACAGGATGCTCTCTAGCAGGAGGGCAGAGGTCAGACAAGGGCAAACCTTAGCAAGACTTCTAATAATGATTCTGCTTTAGTCCATCTGACAGCAGCTTCAAGTTTATCACATCTCATCAAAACAATTCCTCCATCTCTCTATCCCTCTACCTCTCACAATTATTCACAATTAACTGTGATTAATTAATAACAAAGCCTGTAATAAATTCAATAAATGTTTTTAATCAAATCCCACCACTAATTTTAATATATCTTTATTAAAGGGACACTCCAACAGAAAGTGATTTTTGTCTGTTTCCATATTCCTCAGAGTCAGATCAGTGGGTCAGAACCAGTCCAGCTGTTATCCTGATCCAGCAGGACTCCTTTAGCTTTAGCTTAGCGTAAACACTGTAAGTGAATGGTAACAACTAGCATTGTGAGAAAAACTCCTTAAACTCCCTCAGTAGTGATACTAGTGATACTAGTTCTGCCTAGTGACCTCAGTAAACAGATCGACTGGAAGTGAAAATAAAAAGTAACATGAAGGAATTACAGGAACTATTTTAGACTGGGGACTACTTTATGACAAAGAACAGCTGTAAGCCTCCGCTGAACGGAGCAAGGACATGACGCAGCGTCTCCATGGAGACCTACTTCCGTAAAGACGTATCTGAACGTTGTTCCAAACCTCACAGACGATGAAAAATAACACAAAGTCAGGAGCTGCTCAGAGATGATCTTCAGAAAACGTTACAGGTTTAGGCTAGTAGACAGGATTTGTTTTTAAGGATGTAGGTGACTTTGGGGCCGCTGCGTCACTGTGGCTGAGCGTACCATCCTCCAGCAGGTGGAGGTGTTTGGATGCGTCGATGGTCAGACTACTGTACCAGCCCAAAGATGTATACAGAACAATCACAGCCTGTGGTGTCCTGCACAACATCACACTGTGAAATACCAGTCCTCTCCCACCTCACCCACAGCCCCGTCCCCAATAAGAAGATAGACTGTATATACTGTAGTGTACAGGACAACACAGTGGGCACCATTCAGGAATCATTTAGATTATTATCGAGTTTTATTCATGAGCTGGAAACGTCAGCTAACACGCCACAGACTGGGTGAAGTTCGATCGTACTGATTGCGTCTCTTTGCGTTTGCTGACAGCGTCCGTCACTTCCAGGTGCGCCATGAGCCGAATGAACCTTTCCTCTGTGCCTACACCCATACGCACCTCTATCTCAGTCTCTGTGACATAACGTTCTCTAGACCTCTCCGTCGCCTTGATCGACCATGAAATGACAGAAATCAGCAGCTGATGTCTCAGCAGAATATTCATGAGGTTCTTTGCATTGACCATATATGGCAGAATGTGGGCGTGTAGGAGGAGGGATCTGATCCAAAACCACCTGAGAACATGTCTGGACGTGGAACTGTGTCCAGCTGTTTTATTCATGAGCACACAACACAGTGTTTATACTGTTAATTTTGGCTTGAAATGTAAACTTAGTTTTAGTCTTTTGAATAAAATTCTTTTTCATTTTAGTCTAGTTTTAGTCTAGTTTTAGTTTTAGTCTAGTTTTAGTCTAGTTTTAGTTTTAGTCTAGTTTTAGTCTAGTTTTAGTTTTAGTCTAGTTTTAGTTTAGTTTTAGTTTTAGTCTAGTTTTAGTCTAGTTTTAGTTTAGTTTTAGTCTAGTTTTAGTTTTAGTCTAGTTTTAGTCTAGTTTTAGTTTAGTTTTAGTTTTAGTCTAGTTTTAGTTTTAGTCTAGTTTTAGTTTTAGTCTAGTTTTAGTCTAGTTTTAGTTTAGTTTTAGTTTTAGTCTAGTTTTAGTTTTAGTCTAGTTTTAGTTTAGTTTTAGTTTTAGTCTAGTTTTAGTCTAGTTTTAGTTTTAGTCTAGTTTTAGTTTTGTTTTAGTCTAGTTTTAGTCTAGTTTTAGTTTAGTTTTAGTTTTAGTCTAGTTTTAGTTTTAGTCTAGTTTTAGTTTTAGTCTAGTTTTAGTCGAGTTTTAGTTTTAGTCTAGTTTTAGTCTAGTTTTAGTTGAGTTTTAGTCTAGTTTTAGTCTAGTTTTAGTCTAGTTTTAGTCGAGTTTTAGTTTTAGTTTTAGTCAAGTTTTAGTTTTAGTCTAGTTTTAGTTTTAGTCTAGTTTTAGTCGAGTTTTAGTTTTAGTCTAGTTTTAGTCTAGTTTTAGTCGAGTTTTAGTCTAGTTTTAGTCTAGTTTTAGTCTAGTTTTAGTCGAGTTTTAGTTTTAGTTTTAGTCAAGTTTTAGTTTTAGTCTAGTTTTAGTTTTAGTCTAGTTTTAGTCGAGTTTTAGTTTTAGTCTAGTTTTAGTCTAGTTTTAGTTGAGTTTTAGTCTAGTTTTAGTCTAGTTTTAGTCTAGTTTTAGTCGAGTTTTAGTTTTAGTTTTAGTCAAGTTTTAGTTTTAGTCTAGTTTTAGTTTTAGTCTAGTTTTAGTCGAGTTTTAGTTTTAGTCTAGTTTTAGTCTAGTTTTAGTTGAGTTTTAGTCTAGTTTTAGTCTAGTTTTAGTCTAGTTTTAGTCGAGTTTTAGTCTAGTTTTAGCCTAGTTTTAGTCTAGTTTTAGCCTAGTTTTAGTCTAGTTTTAGTCGAGTTTTAGTTTTAGTCTAGTTTTAGTTTTAGTCGAGTTTTAGTTTTAGTCTAGTTTTAGCCTAGTTTTAGTCTAGTTTTAGTCGAGTTTTAGTTTTAGTCTAGTTTTAGTTTTAGTCGAGTTTTAGTTTTAGTCTAGTTTTAGTTTTAGTCTAGTTTTAGTTTTAGTCTAGTTTTAGTCGAGTTTTAGTCTAGTTTTAGTCTAGTTTTAGTTTTAGTCGAGTTTTAGTCTAGTTTTAGTTTTAGTTGAGTTTTAGTCGAGTTTTAGTCTAGTTTTAGTTTTAGTCTAGTTTTAGTCTAGTTTTAGTTTTAGTCTAGTTTTAGTCTAGTTTTAGTTTTAGTTGAGTTTTAGTCGAGTTTTAGTCTAGTTTTAGTTTTAGTCTAGTTTTAGTCTAGTTTTAGTCGAGTTTTAGTTTTAGTCGAGTTTTAGTTTTAGTCGAGTTTTAGACGAGTTTTAATTTTAGTCTAGTTTTAGTTTTAGTCGAGTTTTAGTCGAGTTTTAGTCTAGTTTTAGTTTTAGTCGAGTTTTAGACGAGTTTTAGTTTTAGTCTAGTTTTAGTTTAATAAAACTAATAAATTAATAAACAAATGGGCTCTTTATCAACATTCCCAATATTGTTAATGACCCCAATTATAAGACACACCCCTTTCCAAGACTAATCTTCAGAAAAAAAACTAAATTCACTTTTAAAATAAACTATTTTGTTGAAAATTTGAGGAAGTAGTTTAAATATGATCTTATTTAGATATTTTCTTATTAATTAAATCACAAAGATCTGTAATGAATATTCTAGTGTGTGTTGAGTTCTGTATAAATCCCACACTAATCAAACTGTCAGAACTTTGCTCGTGACGTCAGATCAAAAGTCTTCATGAGGCTTTACCTCACAGAGTCTGATCAGCTGTTCTCACGCTGCGGTCCGTCTCCTCCCACAGAACGTGATCTCCACAACGCTCCGTCTTCGGTCATTTCGCTCCATAACTCCATATTTCCTGTCTCCCTGACAGCTGTTTGATCCTCTGCTGCGTTCACCACCATTATCTTAAATTAGCGTCGTAACTCCGCCTCCGTTCTGTTCATCTGACCCACTTTTAATAAAGTCTGTTCCTGTCGGCGTCTGCTCTGATGTTCACAAACTCTGGCGCGTCTCGACAAGGCGGACTCTGATTGGTTCCCTTCTCTAGTCCCGCCTGCTCCGATTGCTGATTGGTTCTTTGGTATGTTCGTTAAATTCTTCCGTTTTCTGATTGGATTTCGTCACTGTCAATTCTCGTCTCGTCTTTCGTTCCTAACGACAACGTCGGCTAGTTTAGTCTTCGTCTTATTCGGCATTTTATATTTTTGAATTTTGTTTAGTTTTCGTTCGGTAAAATATATTTGTGACGAAATAAAGAACGAAAATATTTCATCTACGAAATTAACACTGGTGTGTGTCTGTGTGTGTGTGTGTGTGTGTGTGTGTGTTGTACTTACCTTTTCCAGTTCAGGTCTGACTACAGGTAAAACAGATCCAGCTCCATCCAGGTCTGAACTCCCGTTTAAACACACCTCCTTCATCACCTGGAGAACAAACGGACCTGTTACCTACTGAGACCTCCAGCCTCCAACCAGGAAACAAGAGTCCTCAAAACCCTCAAGTCCTAAGACTAGTCAGAATACTCAGTCCAGGATACGTCAGGAGTTCAGGAGCCTGTTAATCACCCATCGATTCAAACCAGCTGTGTTGGTGAAGGAAACATAGGAAACATGCAGGTAGTGGTCCCCGAGGACTAGGATTTAACGTTCCAGGGAAACGTGATGTGTTGAGTGTGAACATCAGCCCAGGTCAGAGTTATTAGTTGATCGTTTTACCTTAAGCCACTCCTCAGCTTGCTCTTTGCTCTGCACCGCCAGCACCAAGGCATCCGCCCCCTGGTGGACAATCTTCAGCTCATGCTGCTTCTTCTTGCCGTCTTTGGGAATGTGAGTGATGCTGCAGCCAGAGAGGGTCAGCTCCATCTGAGGGGTCTGGTCCTTGGAGGATTTGTAACACTGAAGGACAACAAAAGGGATTCAGATCCAACGAACAATGTCAACCAATAGGAATCAGTCACTGCATCCTGTGTTCACTGGACAAATGTTCATCCAGGTTCACTTGCAGACATTTACATTTGAACACTTTGATTTATTAATGCCTTCCAGGACTGTTATTATCACACCTGACAACCTCCGTTCTCTGTAAATAATGCAATCACAATTTGTAGCCATGGTCTGAGGACATGGTTCTGGACTGGAAAAAGGTGGATTGCCAACTCCAGGTTGGGAGAGAGGTCCTGCCTCAAGTGGAGGAGTTCAAGTATCTCGGGGTCTTGTTCTCTAGTGAGGGAAGGAGGGAGATGGACAGGCGGATTGGGGCAGTGTCTGCAGTGATGCGGACGCTGAACCGGTCTGTTGTGGTGAAGAAGGAGCTGAGCCAGAAAGTAAGGCTCTCGATTTACCGGTCGATCTACCTCCCAATCCTCACCTGGTCATGAGCTTTGGGTAATGACCGAAAGAACGAGATCGTGGATACAAGCGGCTGAAATGAGTTTCCTCCACAGGGTGGCCGGGCTCAGCCTTAGGGATAGGGTGAGGAGCTCGGACATCCGGGAGAGACTCGGAGTAGAACCGCTGCTCCTCCATGTAGAGAGGAGCCAGTTGAGGTGGTTCGGGCATCTGGTCAGGATGCCTCCTGGACGCCTCCCTCGGGAGGTGTTCTGGGCATGTCCTGCCGGCAGGAGGCCCCCGGGTCTACCCAGGACACGCTGGAGGAAATACATCTCTGGTTTGGCCCTGGAGCGCCTGGGCGTCCAGCTGAGGAGCTGGTGGACCTGGCCGGGGAGAGGATGGCCTGGGATGCCCAACTTGGAATGCTGCCCCCGCGACCCGGAAAAGCGGAAGAAGGCGAGGCGAGACAATTTGTGTCCTCAGGACTCCACGACCCTCTAAAGCAGGGGTCATCAACTGAAAACCTTTGAGGACCACATTCATTTTCCCAGGAGCTTTCGCGGGCCGGGGGTGGGAGTGGGGGGTGGGGTTGCACGCGGGGGGTCTGGTGCTTAAAGTAATGAGACACATAGAACCTGACTTTAAAGGCAGAGAGCTGATGATGTTTAAACTGTTTGAGATATAAATGTAACTCAGTCTTCTCTCATACTGTCAGCCTTGAAAGGCTGAAATTGAAAAGTTGTAACCATTATAACTTCAGTGGTTTCCTATCAGACACTGTAGTCTAGTGGTTAGTGACACTGACTTCAGAGCAAGAGGGTCTGGGTTCAATCCCAGACCAAATTTTCATTATGTGTTAAAATGTTACTGATGAAAGGGCGTGACCACATGCACAATAACTCAGTCAGAGATAAACACAAACTCAGGGAAACTCATGGATCAGATAAATAAACAGTGGGGAAACACCAGCACGTGGGGGGTTCACATATAAGAGGAGAGTAGAGGAGGGGTGAAGAACCTCCTACCAGTAGTTTGTTGTCCTTGATGACACACAGAAGTTTGCTCCACTGGCCGAAGCGTTTCTTGCGAAGCAGAAACGCACAAATACGAGCGTCTTTCACCAGATCCATGGACGCCTCTTCAGACGGCCACTGGTGATGCATCTTCCTGCCCTTCCCATCCTCCTCCTCCTCATCGTACGACTCATAGGAGCTGCTCATGGCGTCGGAGTCGTAGTCTGAGAGGACACACAGACGTTAGTGAGCTGCTGTGTGTTTGTGTAGAAACAGAACGAGGCCCGATACTCACTGGAGGTGATGTACTCAGGGACCTTTCCAGGGCTCAGAGGAACCGCCTCCTCGTAGTAGCCTTCAGGAAGTGAGGAGCTCGGCAGCGGTGGGGGGGCGCTGTTTGGAGCCTGCAGAGGAAACAAAGTGTGACTCGTGTTGTCTGTTTACAGATCGGATCAGGTGAAAACTACAGGATCTGTTCATATTCTGGGTTGTAAACACCTGAAAGTCTTTTGAAATCAGGACATGCTTCAACACGATGTATGGGTCCGGTCGACTAACAGAGCAGCTGTTTGGGTATATAGATTATTTATATATAGTATAGTATCTATAGATTATTTATATATAGTATAGTATCTATAGGGTATATAGATTATTTATATATAGTATAGTATCTATAGATTATTTATATATAGTATAGTATCTATAGGGTATATAGATTATTTATATATAGTATAGTATCTATAGGGTATATAGATTATATATAGTATAGTATCTATAGATTATTTATATATAGTATAGTATCTATAGGGTATATAGATTGTTTATATATAGTATAGTATCTATAGGGTATATAGATTATATATAGTATAGTATCTATAGATTATTTATATATAGTATAGTATCTATAGGGTATATAGATTATTTATATATAGTATAGTATCTATAGGGTATATAGATTATATATAGTATAGTATCTATAGATTATTTATATATAGTATAGTATCTATAGGGTATATAGATTGTTTATATATAGTATAGTATCTATAGGGTATATAGATTATATATAGTATAGTATCTATAGATTATTTATATATAGTATAGTATCTATAGGGTATATAGATTATTTATATATAGTATAGTATCTATAGGGTATATAGATTATATATAGTATAGTATCTATAGATTATTTATATATAGTATAGTATCTATAGGGTATATAGATTGTTTATATATAGTATAGTATCTATAGGGTATATAGATTATATATAGTATAGTATCTATAGATTATTTATATATAGTATAGTATCTATAGGGTATATAGATTATTTATATATAGTATAGTATCTATAGGGTATATAGATTATATATAGTATAGTATCTATAGATTATTTATATATAGTATAGTATCTATAGATTATTTATATATAGTATAGTATCTATAGATTATTTATATATAGTATAGTATATATAGTGTATATAGATTATTTATATATAGTATAGTATCTATAGGGTATATAGATTATTTATATATAGTATAGTATCTATAGATTATTTATATATAGTATAGTATCTACAGGGTATATAGATTATTTATATATAGTATAGTATCTATAGGGTATATAGATTATTTATATATATAGTATAGTATCTATAGGGTATATAGATTAATTATATATAGTATAGTATCTATAGGGTATATAGATTATTTATATATAGTATAGTATCTATAGGGTATATAGATTATTTATATATAGTATAGTATCTATAGGGTATATAGATTATTTATATATAGTATAGTATCTATAGGGTATATAGATTATTTATATATAGTATAGTATCTATAGATTATTTATATATAGTATAATATCTATAGGGTATATAGATTATTTATATATAGTATAGTATCTATAGGGTATATAGATTATTTATATATAGTATAGTATCTATAGATTATTTATATATAGTATAGTATCTATAGGGTATATAGATTATTTATATATAGTATAGTATCTATAGGGTATATAGATTATTGTAAATAATTTGCCAACACATTTTTGGGGGATACACTCAGACCACAGCCGGCCCCTGAAGCTGGCCTTTCTCACATTTTGATTTTTGTACGTGCTTCGTGTGGCTCCACCACTGTCCTTGTTTGGTGACCCTTCTGGCGCTCAGAGCGCTCGCTGTTGATTGGCTGAAGCATTTCTATGCAGCTTTTGAATTTGCACCAGCATGGAAACGTGATCTTTTTGCTTTTGTGGATCTTTGTGGAGTTGATCTCAGCAGACTCAACGTTCCTGATGATGATCTACTCCAGACGTTTGACTGCAGACAAAACCACTTCACTGTCACTGCGCTCCCTCTGATGCCATACTGCAAGAAACACTACACGACCACCAAACTCATAACAACAAGAAGATAACGAGGAAGAGGAAGAAGAAAGGCTTATCTGAAGAGGAAGAGTTGTAAACAGCCCCTCAGTTAAGGCTAGTTCAGGGGGGCCAGCCAGTCAGAGTCACACTTTACTACTGTGTTACCACAAAGAGCCACATCACACACAGTGTTGTCAGATGTACGATAATTATTATATCTGTAGGTTTATTTAGCACACTTTATGATCAGTAATTCCATAAATATGATCATCTGAGCCCTTTGTTGTGTGGCATCTGTAAGAGATGCTTGTTTTAATCATTGGGTCAGATTATTTAGAGCTAAAACTACTTTAAAGACTATCATTTTGCACCTATCCCTTCCTCACACACACACACACACACACACACACACACACACTAGTACTAAACCTACTGTGAACTAACGAGATTCTAGAGGCTTCCAGGTTAGCTTTGGCCTGCGTCACCGTGGTGGGTTGGACAGGGTTGATATGTAACATGTTTGTGTTGAAGGAAATGGTTTGTCGATGTGGAAGCTGCTGCATTGTTTCTCACTACAGAGACTTCCTCTGGACTGAGGCAACAGATCTACTGAGGGTTGTGTCTCCCTGACTGAGACAGAACGCATGTGATCATACTGCTGAGCTATGTAGTAACTCAAAACTCACTGCTCACACACACACACACAAAATGTCTGTGTGTGTGTGTGTGTGTGTGTGTGGGAGAGAGAGAGAGAGAGAGAGAGAGAGAGAGAGACATATCCCTAACTAACCCCAGACCATAATCTAGCCAATAATACAAACCCTAACGCAAAACTGTCAGTAACCGATCCTAAACCATCCAATCCCAACACTTACCCTGCTGACTGTGTGTGTGTGTGTGTGTGTGTGTGTGTGTGTGTGGGGGGGGGGGGGGGGTCAGGGTTCAACTCCAGGCTCAAGCCACACATCAAAGCATCCTTGGGCAAGAGAATGAACCCCCAACTGCCTCCTGCCCAGTGACACTGCTGCCCTCTGGGGCAAACGCAGAGACACTGTACTGGACTACAGTGGTCCCTCTTTCTTTCACGGTTCACCCTGCGTGGCCTTGCAGTTTAACAGATTTTTTGTGCATTTTTGCATGCTTTAAAAAAAACTGCATTGTGTTCTGCGTCCTGACCATTGTCAGTTGATCTCCTCCATGCAGCGCCGTTGCCCGAGTGTCACAGGGTGCAGTGTATCCTGCCCTGATCATGCTCCTATATGAGAACTTCTTCTCCTGCAGCGCAGCAGGAGGTGAGAAGCACAGATCAGCTCAGCTCAGCTCACTTGCAGCTTCTCAGCAGGTGATCACGGTGCTGCAGGTTTAATACGTGATGAAACACACGGTGTCCGTCAGACGCCATCAATATATCAATTAAATGATTTGTTCTGACGGTTCGGTGTTTAAACGAGAGAGAAAGGTGTGAAACTGTTAATGCCTGTCTGAGAAAAGTGTGTAGTGAGGGGTTTTACAGCCTTCTGGGAGTATTATAAAAATATAAAGCTGACTAGTTTGTGGATTTCACCTTTTGTGGACTGTTTTTAGAACGTAACTCCAGCGATAAACAAGGGACCACCATATATGTTGTAGTATATGGACACACACATGTTACTGAACTGATAAAGACCTACGCTCCAACCCGAGTCCTCAGGTCCACAGACCAGAATCTACTAACAGCTCCAACCTGAGTCCTCAGGTCCACAGACCAGAATCTACTAACAGCTCCAACCCGAGTCCTCAGGTCCACAGACCAGAATCTACTAACAGCTCCAACCCGAGTCCTCAGGTCCACAGACCAGAATCTACTAACAGCTCCAACCCGAGTCCTCAGGTCCACAGACCAGAATCTACTAACAGTTCCAACCCGAGTCCTCAGGTCCACAGACCAGAATCTACTAACAGTTCCAACCTGAGTCCTCAGGTCCACAGACCAGAATCTACTAACAGCTCCACCGAGTCCTCAGGTCCACAGACCAGAATATACTAACAGCTCCAACCAAAATCCTCAGGTCCACAGACCAGAATCTACTAACAGTTCTAACCTGAGTCCTCAGGTCCACAGACCAGAATCTACTAACAGCTCCAACCTGAGTCCTCAGGTCCACAGACCAGAATCTACTAACAGCTCCAACCCGAGTCCTCAGGTCCACAGACCAGAATCTACTAACAG
>SSNR01000060.1:2691564-2705351 GCA_006937965.1 Callopanchax toddi | reverse complement strand
ATACCTCAGTATATTGTATATACCTCAGTATATTGTACATACCTCAGTATACCTCAGTATATTGTATATACCTCAGTATATTGTATATACCTCAGTATATTGTACATACCTCAGTATACCTCAGTATATTGTATATACCTCAGTATATTGTACATACCTCAGTATATTGTATATACCTCAGTATATTGTACATACCTCAGTATACCTCAGTATATTGTATATACCTCAGTATATTGTACATACCTCAGTATACCTCAGTATATTGTATATACCTCAGTATATTGTATATACCTCAGTATATTGTACATACCTCAATATTCCTCAGTATATTGTATATACCTCAGTATATTGTACATACCTCAGTATATTGTACATACCTCAGTATATTGTATATACCTCAGTATATTGTACATACCTCAGTATACCTCAGTATATTGTATATACCTCAGTATATTGTATATACCTCAGTATATTGTACATACCTCAGTATACCTCAGTATATTGTACATACCTCAGTATACCTCAGTATATTGTATATACCTCAGTATACCTCAGTATATTGTATATACCTCAGTATATTGTACATACCTCAGTATACCTCAGTATATTGTATATACCTCAGTATATTGTATATACCTCAGTATATTGTACATACCTCAGTATACCTCAGTATATTGTATATACCTCAGTATATTGTATATACCTCAGTATATTGTACATACCTCAGTATACCTCAGTATATTGTATATACCTCAGTATATTGTACATACCTCAGTATACCTCAGTATATTGTACATACCTCAGTATATTGTATATACCTCAGTATATTGTACATACCTCAGTATACCTCAGTATATTGTATATACCTCAGTATATTGTACATACCTCAGTATATTGTACATACCTCAGTATACCTCAGTATATTGTATATACCTCAGTATATTGTACATACCTCAGTATACCTCAGTATATTGTATATACCCCCAGTATATTGTATATACCTCAGTATATTGTACATACCTCAGTATACCTCAGTATATTGTATATACCTCAGTATATTGTACATACCTCAGTATATTGTATATACCTCAGTATACCTCAGTATATTGTATATACCTCAGTATACCTCAGTATATTGTACATACCTCAGTATATTGTACATACCTCAGTATATTGTATATACCTCAGTATATTGTATATACCTCAGTATACCTCAGTATATTGTATATACCTCAGTATACCTCAGTATATTGTACATACCTCAGTATATTGTATATACCTCAGTATACCTCAGTATATTGTATATACCTCAGTATATTGTATATACCTCAGTATATTGTACATACCTCAGTATATTGTATATACCTCAGTATACCTCAGTATATTGTACATACCTCAGTATATTGTATATACCTCAGTATATTGTACATACCTCAGTATATTGTATATACCTCAGTATACCTCAGTATATTGTATATACCTCAGTATACCTCAGTATATTGTATATACCTCAGTATATTGTACATACCTCAGTATACCTCAGTATATTGTATATACCTCAGTATATTGTACATACCTCAGTATATTGTATATACCTCAGTACAATGTATACACCTCAGTACAATGTATATACCTCAGTACAATGTATATACCTCAGTACAATGTATACACCTCAGTACATTGTACATACCTCAGTACATTGTATATACCTCAGTATATTGTACATACCTCAGTATATTGTATATACCTCAGTATATTGTACATACCTCAGTATACCTCAGTATATTGTATATACCTCAGTATATTGTACATACCTCAGTATACCTCAGTATATTGTACATACCTCAGTATATTGTATATACCTCAGTATATTGTACATACCTCAGTATATTGTACATACCTCAGTATATTGTATATACCTCAGTATATTGTACATACCTCAGTATACCTCAGTATATTGTATATACCTCAGTATATTGTACATACCTCAGTATACCTCAGTATATTGTATATACCTCAGTATATTGTACATACCTCAGTATATTGTATATACCTCAGTATATTGTACATACCTCAGTATACCTCAGTATATTGTACATACCTCAGTATATTGTACATACCTCAGTATACCTCAGTATATTGTACATACCTCAGTATATTGTATATACCTCAGTATATTGTACATACCTCAGTATATTGTATATACCTCAGTATATTGTATATACCTCAGTATATTGTACATACCTCAGTATATTGTATATACCTCAGTATATTGTACATACCTCAGTATATTGTATATACCTCAGTATATTGTACATACCTCAGTATACCTCAGTATATTGTATATACCTCAGTATATTGTACATACCTCAGTATACCTCAGTATATTGTACATACCTCAGTATACCTCAGTATATTGTATATACCTCAGTATATTGTACATACCTCAGTATACCTCAGTATATTGTATATACCTCAGTATATTGTACATACCTCAGTATATTGTACATACCTCAGTATACCTCAGTATATTGTACATACCTCAGTATATTGTATATACCTCAGTATACCTCAGTATATTGTATATACCTCAGTATATTGTATATACCTCAGTATATTGTATATACCTCAGTATATTGTACATACCTCAGTATACCTCAGTATATTGTATATACCTTAGTATATTGTACATACCTCAGTATATTGTACATACCTCAGTATACCTCAGTATATTGTACATACCTCAGTATATTGTACATACCTCAGTATACCTCAGTATATTGTACATACCTCAGTATATTGTATATACCTCAGTATATTGTACATACCTCAGTATATTGTATATACCTCAGTATATTGTACATACCTCAGTATATTGTACATACCTCAGTATACCTCAGTATATTGTACATACCTCAGTATATTGTACATACCTCAGTATACCTCAGTATATTGTATATACCTCAGTATATTGTATATACCTCAGTATATTGTACATACCTCAGTATACCTCAGTATATTGTATATACCTCAGTATACCTCAGTATATTGTACATACCTTAGTATATTGTACATACCTCAGTATATTGTACATACCTCAGTATACCTCAGTATATTGTACATACCTCAGTATATTGTACATACCTCAGTATACCTCAGTATATTGTACATACCTCAGTATATTGTATATACCTCAGTATATTGTACATACCTCAGTATATTGTATATACCTCAGTATATTGTACATACCTCAGTATATTGTATATACCTCAGTATATTGTACATACCTCAGTATACCTCAGTATATTGTATATACCTCAGTATATTGTATATACCTCAGTATATTGTACATACCTCAGTATACCTCAGTATATTGTATATACCTTAGTATATTGTACATACCTCAGTATATTGTACATACCTCAGTATACCTCAGTATATTGTACATACCTCAGTATATTGTACATACCTCAGTATACCTCAGTATATTGTATATACCTCAGTATACCCCAGTATATTGTATATACCTCAGTATATTGTATATACCTCAGTATACCTCAGTATATTGTACATACCTCAGTATATTGTATATACCTCAGTATACCTCAGTATATTGTATATACCCCAGTATATTGTATATACCTCAGTATATTGTACATACCTCAGTATACCTCAGTATATTGTATATACCTCAGTATATTGTACATACCTCAGTATACCTCAGTATATTGTATATACCTCAGTATATTGTATATACCTCAGTATATTGTATATACCTCAGTATATTGTACATACCTCAGTATATTGTACATACCTCAGTATACCTCAGTATATTGTATATACCTCAGTATATTGTACATAACTCAGTATACCTCAGTATATTGTACATACCTCAGTATACCTAAGTATATTGTATATACCTCAGTATATTGTATATACCTCAGTATATTGTACATACCTCAGTATACCTCAGTATATTGTATATACCTCAGTATATTGTATATACCTCAGTATATTGTACATACCTCAATATACCTCAGTATATTGTATATACCTCAGGATATTGTACATACCTCAGTATACCTCAGTATATTGTATATACCCCAGTATATTGTATATACCTCAGTATATTGTACATACCTCAGTATATTGTATATACCTCAGTATACCTCAGTATATTGTATATACCTCAGTATACCTCAGTATATTGTACATACCTCAGTATATTGTATATACCTCAGTATACCGTACATACCTCAGTATACCTCAGTATATTGTACATACCTCAGTATACCTCAGTATATTGTACATACCTCAGTATACCTCAGTATATTGTATATACCTCAGTATACTGTATATACCTCAGTATATTGTACATACCTCAGTATATTGTATATACCTCAGTATACCTCAGTATATTGTATATACCTCAGTATACCTCAGTATATTGTATATAC
The DNA here is from genome assembly GCA_006937965.1 of Callopanchax toddi. Taxonomy (NCBI): domain Eukaryota; kingdom Metazoa; phylum Chordata; class Actinopteri; order Cyprinodontiformes; family Nothobranchiidae; genus Callopanchax; species Callopanchax toddi. The sequence goes on along the minus strand of SSNR01000060.1, from coordinate 2,700,894 downwards.
CTCAGTATACCTCAGTATATTGTACATACCTCAGTATATTGTACATACCTCAGTATATTGTATATACCTCAGTATACCTCAGTATATTGTACATACCTCAGTATACCTCAGTATATTGTACATACCTCAGTATATTGTACATACCTCAGTATATTGTATATACCTCAGTATACCTCAGTATATTGTACATACCTCAGTATACCTCAGTATATTGTATATACCTCAGTATACCTCAGTATATTGTATATACCTCAGTATATTGTACATACCTCAGTATATTGTATATACCTCAGTATACCTCAGTATATTGTACATACCTCAGTATACCTCAGTATATTGTGTATACCTCAGTATACCTCAGTATATTGTATATACCTCAGTATACCTCAGTATATTGTACATACCTCAGTATATTGTATATACCTCAGTATATTGTATATACCTCAGTATACCTCAGTATATTGTACATACCTCAGTATACCTCAGTATATTGTGTATACCTCAGTATACCTCAGTATATTGTATATACCTCAGTATACCTCAGTATATTGTACATACCTCAGTATATTGTACATACCTCAGTATATTGTATATACCTCAGTATATTGTACATACCTCAGTATACCTCAGTATATTGTGTATACCTCAGTATACCTCAGTATATTGTATATACCTCAGTATACCTCAGTATATTGTACATACCTCAGTATATTGTACATACCTCAGTATATTGTACATACCTCAGTATATTGTATATACCTCAGTATACCTCAGTATATTGTACATACCTCAGTATATTGTATATACCTCAGTATACCTCAGTATATTGTATATACCTCAGTATATTGTATATACCTCAGTATATTGTACATACCTCAGTATATTGTATATACCTCAGTATACCTCAGTATATTGTACATACCTCAGTATATTGTATATACCTCAGTATATTGTACATACCTCAGTATATTGTATATACCTCAGTATACCTCAGTATATTGTATATACCTCAGTATACCTCAGTATATTGTATATACCTCAGTATATCTCAGTATATTGTGTATACCTCAGTATACCTCAGTATATTGCATATACCTCAGTATATTGTACATACCTCAGTATACTGTATATACCTCAGTATATTGTACATACCTCAGTATACCTCAGTATATTGTACATACCTCAGTATACCTCAGTATATTGTACATACCTCAGTATACCTCAGTATATTGTATATACCTCAGTATACCTCAGTATATTGTATTTACCTCAGTATACCTCAGTATATTGTACATACCTCAGTATACCTCAGTATATTGTATATACCTCAGTATATTGTATATACCTCAGTATACCTCAGTATATTGTACATACCTCAGTATACCTCAGTATATTGTATATACCTCAGTATACCTCAGTATATTGTATATACCTCAGTATACCTCAGTATATTGTACATACCTCAGTATACCTCAGTATATTGTGTATACCTCAGTATACCTCAGTATATTGTACATACCTCAGTACAACATACCTCAGTATATTGTGCATACCTCAGTATATATACCTCAGTACAACATACCTCAGTATATACCTCAGTACAACATACCTCAGTATATATACCTCAGTAGGACCAGGAGGTTGTTCTCTGTATCTGACCAATCCCTGAGGAGCAGAGAGCAGCAGGTTGATGGAGCCCAACCAGGAGGAGGTTGGGGGTTCAGTATCTTGCCCAAGGACGCAGTACTTTGACACATGGTTGGGATTTGAACCTTGACCTCCCACATGACGGACGGCCTCTCTCCCCTCAGCCACGGGTTGTTTTGAGCACGTTATGACTGTGTTATTAATAATGTATTGTTGTCAACTCAGCAATAACTCATCGTCAAGTTGTTCATAAAGTGATAATAACAACCTAACTCTACCTCTCCACCTCCGTTTTAATAGACCTTCCCCTCTACATCCACCTCCACCACTTGTTGTTGTAATGAGCTGACTAATCAGTAATGGAGGACTACATTAATGTTGTCATGCTGCAGCTACGTTACATGGGAACAGGAACTCCCTCAGCTAAACTTCAATGTGTCGACCCTAAAAACCACAAAGGTTGGAGAAATGTCCACTGAGGGGTTTCCTCAGCCAGAGGAGCGTGTGTATTTTTTATTTTATTTTATTATTATTTTTGGGGGGGTTGGGGGTCGAGGTTCTCTCTCCTTTGTTTGAAAGATATGCCAGGCTAAGCTATGAGGGGGAGGGTTTTCCCCAGAATTCAGCTGTTGTGATGGACAGCGATCACACACACTGAGCCAGAGCCTCACACACATGAACCCAGTCCTCATGGAGTCCAAACCAGAGCTTTTCTGAGACAATGGAACCAAATCATTCTGACTCTAAACCTTAACCTGGGAAGCTCCGCCTACCCTGTAGAGCAGCAGCAGTTTAATGACCTCACCGGGATACGGTCTGAAATAAATACCAGAACAGGCTGAGTCAGCATCATGAGTCGAGTTTAAACAGGAAGAAAAGGAAGGTCGGTCTCCAGATCTGATCCAGGACCAGGACTGTCTCCAGATCTGATCCAGGACCAGGACTGTCTCCAGAAGCTGATCCAGGACCAGGACTGTCTCCAGATCTGATCCAGGACCAGGACTGTCTCCTGAAGCTGATCCAGGACCAGGACTGTCTCCAGAAGCTGATCCAGGACCAGGACTGTCTCCAGATCTGATCCAGGACCAGGACTGTCTCCTGAAGCTGATCCAGGACCAGGACTGTCTCCTGAAGCTGATCCAGGACCAGGACTGTCTCCTAGTCTTCAGGTCTTGCATCTGTCTGTCATTCGCTTGAACAAGTGTCACGAAAAGAAAAAAGACCAAGGAGGGGGCCAAGGGGTTTCCCTCAGACTTGTATGGTTTTTAATGATTTTAATGAATTAAAGCAGCAAATGTCTTTAGGGGAGCTTCTCCTTCTAATGTTGTCTTTAAACCCTAGAAGTCCTCCACTGGAAGGTTCGATGTACTGGTCCATCTGGGCTGCACTGGTAGTGAAATGCTTTGAAAGTGGCATCAAACCAGCACAGTTCCCTAAAGCTGGGGGCTGGATGAGCAGCAGGAGGACGTTAGGAGCAGATCAGATGCTGCATTAGTTCCTGATGAAAGACAAGACGTGGCCTCGTTCCTCCGGTCTGTAATTAGGAGGGCTTCTTCATTCCTACAAGTGAACATTACAGAGCAGAGCCCCGCTGCTGCCCAACACTACAGGTGGTTTACTGTAGGAGCAGATGTTCCTCTAACCCACAGCTGTAAAACCCTGACCAGAAGCAGAGTAGAGGTCCATCCTGATGGAGGGAAAACAAAGAGAGCTTAGAGATTGAGGGAAAGTGATGAAGATGTTTCATGTAGATAATTAGAGGGTTCTGAGATGAGGGTGGAGGGCTTGGATCTTCTGCTGGGAACTGTAGGAATGTGGTTTTCTAGACTGAACCTGGAATCCATCTGAACACGAGAAATAAACTGAAATAAAATGCTTTGGAGAGTCTTTGGAGACTGGACGCCTTCCAGATGGACCAGAACCCAGACCAGGACCAGAACAGGCAGTCTTCTGCCTCACCAACCAACCAGGTAACAATAAATAGAGTCATGAATCTGGATTGGCAGCAGAAGAAGAGTTTACAGTCTTTATGAATGAAGGTGGTTGATTTGATAATTGTAGAGGTTGAATTTAAAAACTAACCCAGTCTCTGTTGCCTGACAGCTCAATAACACCACCCACCACCCATTAGGGGTGGAGGAGGTCTGATTGTTTTCTTGGCTTGTGATTGGTTCAAGCTTTGCAATAAGCATGTGAACGATAGGGCGCTTCGCTTTGTGGTCCATGACTTAGTGCTACACGTAATGCAGCACGTATCTGCTGCTGCTGCTGGAGACCCACAGACCAGCCATGCCCCATAGACCCCCATAACCTCGGGTCCACCAGTGGGTATGACTTACTGCCAAGACGGACACCAGCTACAGCGCGGTGGCAGCTAGCAACACCTCCCTCAACAACAGCAGAGCAACTAAAAGCCCCCATTGCTCTGAGCTCTGCCAGAGGTCGGAGGTGAGGAACATCTTGGCAGGTTCTTCTATGTAGCATTATCAATACGCCATAACCTCTGACCCCTGTAACCATCACAAACAATACTCCATCTCTTTCCCAATAACTCGGATTATAATGACTCTTTATTATGTTTGAACCTGAACCAACATTCCTCCAAGGGTTCGGTCGTGCCAGAAGACCCACAGGACTCTTTAGTTATAATAATAAACTTAAAGACTCTCTGATGTCTCCTTCTAAACGACACTACTTCTAATCCACTGTCCAGAAATGTCTTAATATGATTAATGCATTTTCTTCCACAGTATTATGAATGTTTGATCCAGCTTCAGTATTGTTTCATATTTCTACTTTGCTAAAAGGTCAAATCATATTAATACTCAATTCAGTAGTTAAGTATTGTGACTTTAAAGACCTGGGTCACGTGTTTGTTAAAACCCTTTCCGATTGGTCCACGTCCACATGCCTCCATCTTGGATACTACCATTCTGGTAGAGTTCAGTTCTCGTTCAGCCAGCGACGAGAAAAGACGCTCACCATTTCTCTGCTACACGGTGCGCTCCAGGTGCCGGCCTATCCCGTTCGGGTCTCAAGCCCCGTTTAAGGCCGATGTTCATTTCTCTTCCCTGAAGCTAGACACCACCTGTCTGCTTCTTCTCACCCACAATGGGGAAGGAAACGCCAGCCTCTGCTCCCTGCTGGAAATGGAGCTGCTGACCCGTATCCCAGGACGATCTCCGTGGCCCGCGGCGGTCCCCGAACCTCCGCAGGCGTCTGACCCAGACCGAGGGGGATTCTTCCACCTCCACGCCGTCCCATCTGACTCTCCAACGGGTTCGATCCCGGAGCGGCTACAGTAAGAGCTCCACTGTCTGGTAAAGCGTGAGGCTATTTGGATAAGTAACACTCCATCTAACTTGTAGCTTCTCCAAACTGCCCTCGTAACTAAATGAAGATAATTGCACTAGTCTTAATCCATCATGAGGCTCAGGTCGTTAAACTCTCAACTTAAGGTCCACCTAGAACACTCCATAACATGCTAAAGCTGCTACCTCATATGTCTGTCTGTTCATTCAGTCTGTTTATGTAATAAAACCTGTAAAGACTTTATTTCCGACTCAGCATCTGTCAATTTAAGGTACGTATCTACTCAGTGTGAAATGTCCAGAACTTAGAGATCCCTGCATAACTTTTAGATTAGTGACGGTGTCTGGGCGTAGCTTAGAATAAACCCGACCAAACTAGTCTAATAATCGTGCAGAAGTGTGCAGCTACAAACTTAACAAGTCTATGAGCGCTCCACCTACCAGGCTGTATCAGAATCAGTACCACTTTCTGACCATGTGACCAAGGTCGGGATAGGTAACACAAGGACAGGACAGCATACCGCTGACAAAATAATGCATCAACAAGTCAGGAACTCAGAGCCATTCGCTCAAACAGTCAAAAAGTAACAAGACACACGGTATGAGTGATGAGGCGTAACATTACACAAACACGTCATCCTATCTGAATCCAGAATATCAATAAAACCTCAGTTTGTCCCAGGTATCAGTGGTCAACGCTTCCACACTCGACCACGTCGTGGTTAGAGGCAGCAGTGACGTTAACGGGGTACGGCCGGGGCCTGGAGCGTGGACGCCCGGTGTTCTGAGGGAACTGAAGGCGGTGCCACAGGAGCTCGACTCGTTCGGCGCCCAGCTGTGCCCCGCCCCCCCCGTGGACCAAGTTCAGAACCACGCATTGTGCAGTCCAAAACGGGGGAGGGGTGCTCGGTGCCGAGCTTGTCATGTAGCTCCTCGGTGGTGGTTGTGCATCTCCTGGACCAGGTCCTGGATTTACTGTGCGGTCTGGACAGAACCAGCTCTGGGTCCAGATCCAGACCAGAGTCCACCATTTGGTGAAGCCTGGTCTAAATCATCACATTATTAACATCTAGGTTCTGAATCCCTTCCAGGGACACCATGAAGCAATCAGATATTAAGTCTAGGGCTGCACAATTAAAGAATCGTGACTTCAATTCATACGATCTCATTTCCAAATGACGACGATTTTTAAAAAAAGAGAAGACGACGATTGTACAGCATTTGATCCGGGACGTAACCTGCATGAAAACAAGCGCTCCCTCTTTCTCCCTCAGATGACAAAGTTTAAAATGATTAAAGTTATTCAAAGGTTGTGAACGTGAGAGAAGACAAGAGAGACATTTATTGTTTTTATGTTCAGTGTCAGCTGTTAGGAAGTGGATGTGCTCTAGATATGAACATCTGTGATTATTTTAGTAACCTGTTGATGAACTATGGATTTTCCATTCATTTTAAAAATGTTGTCTGAATGGTATTAGCAGTTTAACATGTGTTATTGGAAAAGCTATGGACAAAAAATGTTGATACCACTCATTATTCACCGCCTGTGAATCTATTAGCAATGTTATGAATTTATATTTAGGGTCACTACAGTATGAAATGGCAGATAGTGTTTTTATTGAGAAAACATTTGGTCTATGGACATGGAAGGAAAAAATACCAATCCAAATACCAATTTCCTGATGAAATATGGATTTTGTAATAATGTAGTATGTGTGTCAATATGGTATGAAATTACAGTTAACGCTTTTTATTGATAAAAAGTAGGGATGTACCGATACCACTTTTACAAAAACGATCCGATCCGATACTGTACATAAATCTGAGTACTCGCCGATACGAGTACCGATACTTCTACCACACACACAAATGCAACAAATTGGAATACAGGTTTTATTTTTTCTTCTCTGCTTTTTACAACAAATAACTGAGTTAGATAAAACAATATATATATTAATAAAATGATCACAAAGCTAAAATATAAGGTGAAAAATAACCATGTTCTGTGATTTCACAGTGAAATTATTGCAGTTTTCCACATTTTAACCAAATAAAATGAACTATTTGGCACCATCTCCAGCTCTCAACCCACACTGTTCCTCTTTAGCTCAATAGCTCCCCCTAGTGTTCAATATAGGAAACTACAACAGAAATCACAAGTCACAGACAGTGAAGCCGCTGGTATCGGTTCCTGGTATCGGGTAACTTTAACCGGTACCGGTATCGGAGCATCCCTGATAAAAAGATTTGACCTAGTGACTGTAACGGTTCATGGTGGAGGACCCAAAGTGCAGGAGGAAGACAGGACCAGGAGACAGGTCGAACTCAAAGAAGGGATTTTATTAAACTAAAGACTAAACTTGACTTGACTAAGACCACACGACAGGTACAGCAACACATAACAGACTGTCTGTCTGTCTACCTGACCTGTCTGTCTACCTGTCTCTCTGTTTTTCTCTCTGTCTGTCTGTCTACCTGTCTGTCTGTCTGTCTACCTGACCTGTCTCTCGGTTTTTCTGTCTGTCTGTCTGTCTGTCTGTCTACCTGTCAGTCTACCTGTCTGTCTGTCTGTCTGTCTGTCTGTCTACCTGACCTGTCTCTCGGTTTTTCTGTTTGCCTGTCTCTCTGTCTACCTGTCTCTCTGTCTACCTGACCTGTCTCTCAGTTTTTCTGTCTGTCTGTCTCTCTGTCTACCTGTCTCTCGGTTTTTCTGTCTGTCTGTCTACCTGTCTGTCTGTCTGTCCACCTGTCTGTCTGTCTGTCTCTCTGTCTGTCTACCTGACCTGTCTCTCGGTTTTTCTGTCTGTCTACCTGTCTGTCTGTCTGTCTACCTGACCTGTCTCTCGGTTTTTCTGTTTGTCTGTCTCTCTGTCTACCTGTCTCTCTGTCTACCTGACCTGTCTCTCAGTTTTTCTGTCTGTCTGTCTGTCTACCTGTCTGTCTGTCTGTCTGTCTGTCTGTCTGTCTACCTGACCTGTCTCTCGGTTTTTCTGTTTGCCTGTCTCTCTGTCTACCTGTCTCTCTGTCTACCTGACCTGTCTCTCGGTTTTTCTGTTTGTCTGTCTCTCTGTCTGTCTGTCTCTCTGTCTACCTGACCTGTCTCTCGGTTTTTCTGTTTGTCTGTCTCTCTGTCTACCTGTCTCTCTGTCTACCTGACCTGTCTCTCAGTTTTTCTGTCTGTCTGTCTGTCTACCTGTCTGTCTGTCTGTCTACCTGACCTGTCTCTCAGTTTTTCTGTCTGTCTGTCTCTCTGTCTACCTGTCTCTCAGTTTTTCTGTCTGTCTGTCTCTCTGTCTACCTGTCTCTCGGTTTTTCTGTCTGTCTGTCTGTCTGTCTGTCTACCTGTCAGTCTGTCTGTCTGTCTGTCTGTCTACCTGACCTGTCTCTCTGTCTACCTGACCTGTCTCTCAGTTTTTCTGTCTGTCTGTCTCTCTGTCTACCTGACCTCTGTCTACCTGACCTGTCTCTCAGTTTTTCTGTCTGTCTGTCTGTCTACCTGTCTGTCTGTCTGTCTGTCTGTCTACCTGACCTGTCTCTCAGTTTTTCTGTCTGTCTGTCTCTCTGTCTACCTGTCTCTCTGTCTACCTGACCTGTCTCTCAGTTTTTCTGTCTGTCTGTCTCTCTGTCTACCTGTCTCTCGGTTTTTCTGTCTGTCTGTCTGTCTGTCTACCTGTCAGTCTGTCTGTCTGTCTGTCTGTCTACCTGACCTGTCTCTCTGTCTACCTGACCTGTCTCTCAGTTTTTCTGTCTGTCTGTCTGTCTACCTGACCTCTGTCTACCTGACCTGTCTCTCGGTTTTTCTGTCTGTCTGTCTGTCTGTCTACCTGACCTCTGTCTACCTGACCTGTCTCTCAGTTTTTCTGTCTGTCTGTCTCTCTGTCTACCTGTCTCTCGGTTTTTCTGTCTGTCTGTCTACCTGTCTGTCTGTCTGTCTGTCTACCTGTCTGTCTGTCTGTCTGTCTGTCTGTCTACCTGACCTGTCTCTCGGTTTTTCTGTCTGTCTGTCTGTCTGTCTGTCTCTCTGTCTACCTGACCTGTCTCTCAGTTTTTCTGTCTGTCTGTCTACCTGTCTGTCTGTCTGTCTGTCTACCTGTCTGTCTGTCTGTCTGTCTGTCTACCTGTCTGTCTGTCTGTCTGTCTGTCTACCTGACCTGTCTCTCGGTTTTTCTGTCTGTCTGTCTGTCTGTCTGTCTCTCTGTCTACCTGACCTGTCTCTCAGTTTTTCTGTCTGTCTGTCTCTCTGTCTACCTGTCTCTCGGTTTTTCTGTCTGTCTGTCTGTCTACCTGTCAGTCTGTCTGTCTGTCTGTCTGTCTACCTGACCTGTCTCTCTGTCTACCTGACCTGTCTCTCAGTTTTTCTGTCTGTCTGTCT
>SSNR01000060.1:2626441-2645088 GCA_006937965.1 Callopanchax toddi | reverse complement strand
CATCCAGGCCTCTGGTGCCACCTGCTGGAGGTTCTACAGGTGGATGGGCAAATCTATTCCTTTATTGCTGTTATATTGTTATAGAATTACATTTTACAGTTAAAGCAGCACTCTGGAGGATTTCATCAGGAGAGCAGTTTTTGAATCTAGCGTCCAAAGGCTCCTCCTCAAAACATCTCGACACGCGCGTCCGGTCGCGTGCACGCGGCGCATATACTTCGGACATGAACTGTACAGCTCAATGTGTAGGGTTTAATCACTCACAGTTCACAATCTTACTCCAACACTACGAGGGTCTGAAGAGCCCTCTCTGTCCCTGCTGCTTCTGATATTAGCTCTGTTAGCAGAGAGCTGCTGCTGGACTCTGAAGCTGAACTTGACTCGGCCCTGGATGAACTTTCTGACCAAAATAAACGCGTAACCCTGTCAAGCCTTGCCATTCTGTGAGGTGAAAGGTTTAAAAATAAAAATAAATCCGTCTTTAGCTGGAGAATGGGTAGGTTTTTAGTAGAAATGAGCCGTGAGTCCTCAGTGAACGAGACGGTAAACAGAGAAACACACGGAGCGTCCTGTACGACAGCGCCCCCTACTGGTACAGGTTTGGTCGATGCGTGTGCGTGTTGAGAGAATGCAGACATTTGAATTTCATTGGCTGAAAAATGTCGGCGGCAAGAAATAATGGAAAGGGGTCTCTAGGAGGAAGGAGGGTCTTCATCAGAATGACAGATGTTGTGGAACTCAACCCATAGATCAAAGTTTAGACCTGAAATATCATTTAGAACATTTAGAAAACTTTGATACAGAGAAAAATGCTCCAGAGAGCCGCTTTAACATGATTATATTGATGCTATTTTAATTTTAGCAACAAATAGTTCAGTTTTTATAATAGTTTATTGTTATTATTTGATGTTTCAAGCATTAGAATGTTATAAAGCTCTGATTTGGAAGGTGGGGTATGGCGGTATAATTTCCTTCAACTAATGACAGGCCTTTAATTACTAACCAAACTGTTCTGTTTTAAAATAAATTCATATTATTATTTATTGTCAATTTGTTTCCCTGCTTTAGAATAGTGCAGTCCATGACACCAACTGTCTACAGATGTGCCAATGGTCAACTGACTGGTGGACATGAAGGACGAAGGAGGACAACTGGGGGGTGAGATGGTTGACAAGCAACATGCAAGACATCGTGCAGAGACCAGACCAGAGAATGAAGAGTTAACAGGAAGTAGACTGTACCATGCTGTCTGTAGATGGGAGGTTTTCTATAGATATTATCTTTGACCATAGTCTCTGAAGATGAGAGCAGAGCAGGGGAAATGGACGATGGGCAGAGGAGAGAAAGAGAAGCATGAGTCAGCACTTTATTCAAGGATGAGGTTTCTTGAAGCAAAGAGGAGAGGGGGAAGTAGAAATCAAATTATTACAAGATATTTGTCATTTTCATTACAGCACATCAGGAACATCAACATTTAACTGGTTTCATGCAACAGATTCAGAGTTTAAGTGTTTCAACTGAAAAACTACGGGAGGTTATTATTTAAATAAAATCAGTAAACACATGGTCCAATCAGACGACAGAGAAGCTCTGATCAAATCATCGCTGGATGCCACATGATACCAACGTGAGAACCACAACACAGCAGATTTAGGTTATCAGGTCAAATCAGAATCAAGTTGTCGCTTGGAGGATTACAAAAGCTTTACTGAATTCAGCTGAGTTTAGATAACACCAGAAAAAAATTAGATCAATAAAACGATCCTATTGTTGGATGAAGCATCAACATGTTTTCCCTTCAGGCTGATTGAATCCGTCTTAGTGTCTGAGACCCTCCATCGACTGGAGCTCTTTGGGGCAGGGGTTCCCAAAGTGTCATGTGCTGTTCTAACGTAACTCATCAAAGGGACCTCTTAGAGCTAAATATCAGGAAGTCATCTGTCAGGTTTTCTCCTCCTGCATCTAGTGGCTCCACCTCAAATATCAACAGATTAATAACTGATGAAAAAAGCATAAAACATGTTATTTTCCATAAAACTAACTTTGGGTGTTAGATCATTGACATGGGCTAGATCTGTCAAGAAACATCTAAAATATCAACTTTTATGCACTCAATTGAGAATTTACTGCCCTTTTTAGTCATGAGGGACAAAAATGTCCACATGGAAAAACTGCTTAAAGGGATATTCCAGACAAAAGTGATTTTTTTTTTGTCTGTTGCCAATTTCCCTATAGTTAGATCAGGGGGAAAACAATTAGTAACCAGTCCAGTCGTTATCCTGATCCAGCAGTACTCCCTTAGCTTTAGCTTAGCGTAAAACACTGTAAGTGAATGGTAACAACTAGCATTGTGAGAAAAACATCCTTAAAACTCACTCAGAAGTCAGTAGTGATACTAATTCTGCCTAGTGCCAGTAAACATGTCGACTGTAAGTGAAAATAAAAAGTAACATGAAGGAATTACAGGAACTATTTTAGACTGGGGACTATTTTATGACAAAAACAGCAGGAAGCCTACGCTGAACGGAGCAAGAACATGACACAGCGTCTCCAAAGACGCCTACATTGGCTACAGGTGTCAATACTTACTATAGACTACTGCCCCCTTCTGTCACATTGGTGTCAATGGTGCGTGTACTATTAAACACCTCTAACTTGCTCAGTTTGAACAGATTTTCAAACGGTTTGCTTTGTTACAAACGTCAGAGACGTGGCTGTGAAACAGATTGGTAATGGAACTCAAACTGTGTAGTATTTCCTATCAAGCCGATATATAACAGGGTTGTAATAAGGCAAAGTGTTTGTTAATCTGTTATTATTTCATCGAGTTAAGAGTATTTTTAGGTAAGCTGATCACTAACCTTACTAATAACCATAAAGAGTAAAGCGTCAGCTGACTGTAGTAAGATGGCCGCCCTTTAGCTACACTGTCGACTCCCAGTAAGGCATTTATATATGATATCTATGGCTGGAACGCTCATCTCATCAAATGGTTCAGAGAATCCTTCCTGACAGCTGGTGACGGCCCAGCTGATTGGTTCCATGATGTGTCCTGATTTAATCAACTCCACGGTGAGTTGCTTGCTTTGTTTGTTTCTTTTGTTTTACAAATTCAAAACCATTCAAACCACCAATGAGCTAATGGCTAGGCTAACGAGCTTTAGTCCTGATGAGTGATTTTATTCATTAAACAGTGTTTGTTATCATTGTGGCCGAACATTAATACTTTTAGTGTCGATTGAATACTTTGGTTACTGTAGTTTTGTTCGTTTTCTAATTTCTAACTACTTGACCTAAATTATTTTCTTAAGGGATTAATACTTTTTAAACTAAAACGGGACTAAAACTAATCAGCATTTTAGTCCAGAAGACTAAAACCAGAGTGGCTGATGAAAACAACACTTGTGATTGTACTGTGAACATCATATGTGCTCCGTTCCAGTACGATCATATTACCGTATTTTAATTATTTGATTTGCTGTGTATGATTTATTTAAAGATAGGAGAGGTGATGCCGCAGGAGGGGGAAGAAGAAATGAGTAGCAGGAAGGGGAGGAAATGACACAGGCTATGTCCGGATTCAGGGGTAGGATGCTTCTGAGGACGCATTTCGAGGCTGATGATGTCACAGCGACGAGTGCTGTCCAAATTCGAAGGATACTCGTTCATGCGTCCTTGATCCACCTGAATTTCGAGGATGGGTCTGGTGTATCCTCGCTGCCCAAGGTTATCCCAGAGTGCTTTGCGCGCAGGCCGTTGGATTCTACTGAATCATCAAATTCGCAACAGTAGCAGAAAAGAGGAGAGGCTGCTCCAGCTGCACCAGGTTCAGCCCCGCCCATTCAACCAATCAGACCCGGCCATTCCATCAGAGTCAGCTCCCACACCTCCCGTGTGATTGACCTGGTTATATTGGACTATTACACTGGGCTGTTAGATCCGAGAACGAGGTGTTGCATCTCCGCCAGATCCAGAGCACAAAGTCCGGCGGAGATGCAACACCTCGTTGTCGGGTAATGCTGCGAGCGTGTCCGCGGAGCTTCGTATGGTGCTCCTGGTCTGGCGTAGTTTTGTGCTGCGAGACCGTGAAGCGCTCAGGGTTTCCCCAGGTGCTTTGGGCCCTCGCCAGGTTAAGCCACAGAGCCCAAGGGCAAAGCTAACAGCTGCTATCAGCGGCTAATGCTACGCTGGGTCTGCAGAGCTACGTGCTGCGGGTCCGCGAAGCGCTAAGGGTTTCCCCCGGCGCTTTGGCCCCCGCCAGGAGCAGCTAACAGCCGCTAGCTGACAGCAGCTAACAGCCGCTAGCAGCTAACAGCCGCTATCAGCTGCTAATGGCAGCTAACGCTACGAAGCAAAGTGGGCTAGTTCGGCTTTCCCTGTTAGGCTCACCGTCTCTCGTTGTAGTCCGTATGACCAAAAACGTTTCTCATTCACAAACTAATCCTGTTACCAGAACATGACTGAAACCCCGAGATATTTCATCAATTTTGAGGATGTTTTATCCTGAACACAAGGGGAAACAGGAGGAGAAACAGGCAGATATTCAGTTATTTTCTTGTAAATTCACTCTTTTGCAATAAAGTTATTTTTAAAAAACAGCGGAGGAGGGCTGACGCTGGTTGCAATAAAGTTAATTAAAAAAAAACAAGTCAGCGGGGCCGTGTAGCGGGGCGGGGCTGAACCTGGTGCAGCTCCACCTTCTGGTTCTGCAGCGAGCACTACATGGAAAAGACCAGAGAGCAGTACAGTTTTAAATGTCCGTTTTTCAAAAGATGGTGATAAAAATGATAAAAAGCTTGTGTTTAGGAATGTTCTGCTTCTCTTTATATGAAGTTTAATAATAAAAATCTCCACAAAAGAGGTTGAATATTTTATTTTTCATGTAATTTAAGACAAGAAATCAATGTAAGCTAGCTTGAATGTTTTTAATGGAATTTTATAAAATAAGTCACCATAAAAGAGCTTCAAGTGTTTCTTTAGATCCATTTTATTAGCTTTAGCCTGTCTATCGGCGCTGTCATGGTTGCTAAGCGACTGGACTGAGGGGCGGGGATAAGTATGAGGCTAGACCGTCTGAATTCAGAGCCGCTTATTTCCGGTCTTAGCGGTCGAGCAAGGACCCAACCTAGGTAGACCAGCAAGTCCACGTCCTCAGAAGCGTCCTACCCCTGAACCCGGACACAGCCACGGTCTCAGAGTTATTCCAGAGGGAAAGTAGAGTTCATGGAGCTGGGTTTGAATTTTTGCATCATTTAGAAAACACTTAGTTGGTTAAAGGGTTTCATTTTAAAGAATTCTGTACAACACTGCCATCATAGAATACACACAGTTGTATGTCATTTACCGTGATATTGAAATATTGAGAAATAAATATATTTCATTTAAAAGGAGATTGAATTAATATTTAACACTCAAAAGTCGGGATGCACCGATACTGATACCGGTATTGATATCGGCCCGATACCGGTATTAGTTAAAGTTACCCGATACCAGTGGCTTCACTGTCTGTGACTTGTGATTTCTGTTGTAGTTTCCTATATTGAACACTAGGGGGAGCTATTGAGCTAAAGAGGAACAGTGTGGGTTGAGAGCTGGAGATGGTGCCAAATAGTTCATTTTATTTGGTTAAAATGTGGAAAACTGCAATAATTTCACTGTGAAATCACAGAAAAAGGTTATTTTTCACCTTATATTTTAGTTCTGTGATCATTTTTATGAATGTATTTTATTTTTATCTAACTCAGTTATTTGTTGTAAAAAGCAGAGAAGAAAAAATAAAACCTGTATTCCAATTTGTTGCATTTTTTTGTGTGGTAGAAGTATCGGTACTCGGTATCGGTGAGTACTCAGATTTAAGTATTGGTATTGGATCGGTTTTGAAAAAAGTGGTATCGGTACATCCCTACTCAAAAGTAAAGAAAATTGGTGCCGTTAAGTACCGGTATGTATTCCTAGGTACCGGGCGGGAACTGGTTCAGATATGAAAGTTACTCATCCCTAGTTGTGCTGGAGGAGCAATAAATTCTGTTGGATTTAAAATGGTTTGCTCTGGTGTTGCAGTACTACAACACATGTAGGTAAAACCAAATCCTGATCAAGACATTTGCAACAAAAGCTTGTGTGAATGTGTCCTCACTCAGCCGACCCTGTGAGTCACCTGCAGAGCAGTCACGACCTACCTGGTATGTGGAAATGCCGAGGAGCGGCCACGTACGTAGAAGCCGACGAGGGGGATTTGCCATCTGAGTAGGTTGATAAGCTGGGAGTACTCCGACCACTTTCACTACCTCCAGAGGGGACAGGAGAGGGTGGACGTTAGAGACAAGGCAGAGGGGAGGGGGGGTCGGGTGTAAACAAAGGGTCAAGAGTTAGGAATGTAGGCCTACTTCAAAAGCTCACAGTTAGCTCTACTTATAACATTCATGACAGGGAACTGAACACCCAGCCATATGCTGAGTTTGTGTTAACACGGATGCACAGACAAGTGAAATAATGCTTTAGGGTTATTTTGTCCCTAAGGCTCCATTTAGTCAAAACCCCACTCAGGATGTCGATGGGGACGCTCATGATGAAGGAATGCTCGGATCATCCATACTGACACTCATCACCGACCTTAGACTGGCGTCTCTGAGGGTCTCTGGCACTGTGGTTCCATTCATACCTCACTGATAGGACTCATTCTGAAGACTTTCACCTCCTCTCCATCTGTCGTTTCTACAGGTGTTCCTCAAGGTTCAGTACTCAGCCCTCTTCCTTTTATAGTGTATCTGCTTCCCCTTGGGGCCATTTTTAGGAAATTCAACCTCAACTTTCATTGTTACGCTGATGATACTCAGCTTTATGTCTCCACCTGCTCTTCTTCCACCAGTTGCTCTCATTGGCTGTTTGACAGAGCTCAGGTCATGGATTTCCAATAACTTCCTCCAGCTTAACCCTAAGAACACAGAGGTGCTCCTCATGAGTATGAAATCTGCCCTGGGGACAGCTGGCAGCTTCTCCTTAACCTGTGAGAATCCCTCAGTTACCTGTTGGTCTCAGGTTAAGAGCCGTGGTGTTCTGTTGGACAGCACTCTGTTGTTTCTGTCCCACATCAATTCGATCACACGGACTGCCTGTTTTCATCTCCGTGATATAAACGGTCTCCGTCCTCCTCTCTGTGCAGGATGCTGTCACCTTAGTGAATAGTTTGGTCACGTCACAACTGGACTACTGTAACTGGCTCCTTTTTGGTCTTCCACAAAAACCTCTGCATAAGTTACATTTAGTACAGAACGCTGCGGCTTGGACTATTACCAGAACTCCTCTTACTGCTCACATTACTGCTGTCATGCAACAACTTCACTGGCTGCCGATAACATTTAGGATTATTTACAAACTGCTTCTGCTTCGCACAACCTCACTCCCTCCTGTATCTCTCAACTCATCCAAGTCTCCATACCCTGTCCAGTCATTAGATGTCATTAGACCACACCCCTTCTCATTACAGAGATGCACATCACCTGATATGCTTCATTGGTAGTAGGCTTTGAGCCTATACAGCTTGGAGTAAGACAACATGCATAAAGAGGACGATGTGGTCAAAACACTCATTTGCCTAATAATTCTGCACTCACTGTAAACTCCTATGGAGGAGAGGGTGGTGCCCACAATCTGCATAGAGACCAAGAGTCCCTGGACCGGAGTAGGAACTCAGAAAGGCCCAGTAGACTCACTGGTGGTTAACTCGTGCTGATTGGTTGTGGGACATGGGACTTAATGTAAACAGACGTTGTAGAACATCCACCATTCAAAGGTTGATGAGTTCATCATGAAGTCTGTTCATCGTTTTAGTCATCGCTCCCATCACTATAGTATAAGAACATAACAGACAGAAACACGGCAACCATCCTCCTTCTTCTATTGTCTCTTGTTATTCTCCTCTTCTGGGCGCCTTTTGCTTCTGATCAGTGATAGGCTGACCTCTTAGAAAACACCTATAGTGCCAATACAGTATGGAGACACAGCTGAGAGGACCAGGCCAGTGGATTGTCCCTGTAACTTTCTGCCCCACAAAACGTCTCCAAAGTTCCAATAGTGTAAACGCGACCATTGAGTCAATCAGGAACTTTTCTGTATACCAAAGCATTAAAGATCCAAACATGGGAAGGTTAGCCTGACAGCTGGAGCTCAGACCAAACTGGAACAGGACATTGATCCCAAACAGCCTGAACGTTAAGGTCAAACCCTGAGGCAGAACATAACACAGCCGAGTACGAAAATCACCAAAAGGCTGTTTTCACAAACCAGTATGGAGAAGAAAGGCAGAAGTACTTGACAGGAGCAAAGAGGTGGTTCTATGAGCCGCCATGTTGATCCTACCCACTCTACAGTATACTGTATATAGGCTCCACTCTAGTTAGAGACACGTGATTGTGTGTTTGTCTTGTCCTCTGATGTGAAGTCGTACTCACAACTGCCTAGCTTGTCATACTCATATATATACACACACACACACACACACACACACACACACACACACACACACACACACACACACTTATATACTGTATGTGTGTGTTGTAAAAATGATAAATTGCATTATTTTTCAACATAAAATGATGATTTGTGCTGTTTTCTTTAGCCTTCACCAGTGACTATCCTTGTGTCCCGTTGAAAGTCATTGAAAACATAAAACCCTTGTTTTCATTTCACATCAAAGATTTGATAAATCCACA
Source organism: Callopanchax toddi (assembly GCA_006937965.1). Taxonomy (NCBI): domain Eukaryota; kingdom Metazoa; phylum Chordata; class Actinopteri; order Cyprinodontiformes; family Nothobranchiidae; genus Callopanchax; species Callopanchax toddi. The sequence goes on along the minus strand of SSNR01000060.1, from coordinate 2,636,374 downwards.
ACCAGTAAAGCTGTAGACAGAAGGAGATCGGCATCATTCAGGGAAAATCACAAAGTAGTTCAAATGTTTAAGGCAGCAAAACGACTGGGTCAGAGATTTGAACGAACAGACCCTTAAAGGGTCATCAGGGTCATCCTGACGTGGCATCTATCAGGGATATACAGTATGTATGTACGGTAAGGACCACGCCCACTGGGGACAAAGCAGGCAGGTTTTAGTAGAAATGACCTTGATGACCCTTTACCTGTACAATCAAGATACGTGTCTGATGGATTAGCATCACACTTAGTCTACATGGAGTTAAACCATGCACCACAACAACCACAAGCACAAGTCAACAGGGCAGGCAGGATGAGAACCTCAGTGGTCCATAATGAGACCCAACAACAACACAACACCAGACAACAGCACCACAACACCTCCTGACCATTCCACTGGCAGACACAACACAAACACACTGCTGGGGTCTTTACCGTTAGCTGGTGGTAAACTGAGGTGCAGGGCTGTCCTAGGTTTAGGGTCAGGTAGGGGGTCCGCTTTGAACCCTGATGGGTGGGGGAATCAAGGAGAAGGTGAGGCCAGGGCCGTGGCTTGGACAAGCTTTTAGAACGGGGCTGAACAGTGTGAGGGTTAGGGCAGCGGTGTGTGATAGCATTAGCAGCTCCGTGGCTTCTCAGGGTAAAGAAACCTTCAGCAGTGGTTCAAAACCAAGCAGGGCATTCTGTTTCTTATTAGGGTTCACAAGTCTGGTGAGCCGACAGTTTCCAACCACAGCCAAGTGCAGTTAACTCAGTCACAGCACTCCGCTGGTCAGGCCTCCAAGGCGAGGCGGGAGACAAAGACAGGGGGGACTGGTGTGATGCTGCTTAGTCCAGACCAAAAGAAATGAGACTAAATTCAACATTTCCATGGTTTTGGGGGGAAGAATACCTTTAGTACACACTATAAAGGCTGAGTTCTAAATGTTCACTGCCTCATGTTCACTATCTAGGATGTAGATGTGTTTCCACCTGTTTTCTGTTTGGTGTCTCACAAAGAAATGGGGTCCGAGGTCACCTGAATAAAACACCTGACTCTGAGCTGATGGATGCATCAGGTGTATTAGCTGCATTAGGTGGGAATGTATTCCCATCATTAGCCTACATAATGTTCTATTTAGCTACACATAATAGTAGGGATGTAACGATTCACTCCAGCCACGATTCGATTCCCCATTTTAAGCTCCGGATTTTCGATTTTTTATGATTTTTTTCCAACAAAATTAATTTATTTTTAGGGGAAATACTTTTTTTTCCCTTTACAATTAGCCCTTTAGTCCTTGTTTCAAATGGTAATTTTCTATTGTCTTACTGGAAACAAGGGAAAGCCAAATGCTGCCACACTGTTGACTTCTAATTGACTGGAGCATCATCTATCTTGAAGCTGCTTGTCTCTGTTCTGAATGTTTAGCAGAACTTTGTCACCACTGTGTGTGATGGTTGAAATGTCCTCATTATTGTTTAAACTTCAAATGTATCTGTCAGTATGTATAGTTTAATAGATATTAAGGTAAGTGTGTTCATTACTGTTTACATTAACAATGTTTGTCAGTAGTTTTTAGCCAAATACTAGATGTAGTTTAGTTAAACAGATGTTGATTTAGTAGCTGTAGTAACGACATGTGACCAGCAGGGGACGTCTAGCGCTAGAGAGCTAGTGAGCACGTTTGAGAGCAGAGGAAGAAACTCCATGTTTATATTATATATTTTTATACCCTGTTTTTCAGAGTTATCCATAAGAACAGCTGTAGTGTCGTGTGACTTTAACAGAACGTTCATGAATGCATTCAGTTGTTGATCCGGTTTGGATTCTACTTTGTTGTTGAACGAGGTTTAGCCACAGTTAGCCGCTAGCTGATAGCCTAGCCACAGTTAGCCGCTAGCTGATAGCCTAGCCACAGTTAGCCGCTAGCTGATAGCCTAGCCACAGTTAGCCGCTTGCTGATAGCCTAGCCACAGTTAGCCGCTAGCTGATAGCCTAGCCACAGTTAGCCGCTAGCTGATAGCCAAGCCACAGTTAGCCGCTAGCTGATAGCCTAGCCACAGTTAGCCGCTAGCTGATAGCCTAGCCACAGTTAGCGCTAGCTGATAGCCTAGCCACAGTTAGCCGCTAGCTGATAGCCTAGCCACAGTTAGCCGCTAGCTGATGATGCTAACTAGTTGAAAAGACAATGGGACTGGTATTTAATGTTTCTTTATGATCACTCTGTATGTTTTTAGGTTGAATTAAGTCGTTTAATACACGTCTGAGCAGAGAAAGTAACGTGTCTGTGGTTCTTTTAGCATTTACTCCCCTTTTCAGGGCTTTCCATGTAGTAGTACGTCACGCCGTTGTGAATCGATTTCTTTTTTCTGCACTGATTCATACTTAAACTAGTTTTCACCGGTTTTAAATCGATTCTCGAAGCATCGTTACATCCCTACATAATTGTGACCATCTCTTCACCGAAACATACTGGACAGGGTGATGAGTTTTTAGGGCTCTAGAGAAGGAATAAAAAGAAACAGGAGGACGTTAAAGACCACTACAAATGGCCGCCTCACTATAGAGTGAACAGATTTGGAATGCAGCCTTTGGTCCCCCTCTGGTCCCAATAGACCCTGTGCACGAGAAAATGCTAACTTCCGGGTTTGAGACCGGATGTACTGCCTTTCGTTTCCTGTAGCTGTATTTGACGGTGAATCCTTACTGCGAAGATGGACTACAGAATCATGTCCAAATTACGAAAAGGAAAGGATCGGGTTAAAAAAGGTCGTTGTATATCAGAGGTCGCGCTAGACTCTTTGGTTTTCCGTCATTTTGACTGACAGGGTTTAAAAATCCGGTCATAATCTATTTTTATCTGTCACTTATTAATTTTAAAAATGATAATAATTACATTTTCAGTAGCATTATTGCTCAAACACCGGGCCCATTTAGCACATGAATCCATAGGATTAGACTCTAAATGAGTCGATCAGCCAGTCATCAGATAGACATTTCTAAAAACTCCGTTTGGAGTCGAGCGCCTCGCAGTGAGGTGCAGCTCTGTGCGCTCCACGGGACTCTGATTACAGAATATTAACGTTCATTATGAGATCATGAGAGACAGAGAGAGAGGGATGAGGGGTTCACATATTTTTCATTGAGATACTCGGGGGGGAAAACCTGGCGCTGCTGTTTAATGCGGACCTCCTCGCGTTTGGAGTCCAGTTCTATGTGCGCGCAGCTCGCGGAGCAGATTTAGCGTGTCAACAAGCCTCCACAGCCTATGAACGCTGCTCTGAGGGCGCATTACAACAGGAAGTGTAGTTAATCCATATCTGATCGCGCACTGAGCACCGGATGGTTCGGGTCTGACACCTGATGGAGGACCAGTGTTGTTCTGCTGCAGAGCGCAGGACGTCTGGATCACAGGTCTGCGCTCAGCAGAACCTCAGTCTGGGCTGCAGGTATTGGTTGGTGGAGATGCTGCACTATTTCTGCATCCTTGGTTCGAATTATTAGAGGGGACAATTCAGTGATTTCCTATGACGGTATGGACGGGCAGGCTCGTGCGCAAACCTGTCAGAATGACCGGCGCCCAAAGTTAAAAAAAAAAAAAAAAACGGTTAAATACGGGAAATGTCCGGTTAACGGGACCCCTGCTATATATTAGGATTTAGATGGGGAAGGTTGTGAACACCTCATCTCTCTCTCATGAAATCATAATGAACGTTAATATTATACAGAGTCCCGCAAAGCGCACAGCGCTGTGCCTCAGCTGCTGCTGCGCTGCGCTCCACTCCGGAGAGTTTTTATTTCTATATGATGACTGGCTGATGGACTCATTTAGAGTCTAATCCTATGGATTTATGTGCTAAATGGGCCCGGTGTTAGATCAATCGAATAGGAACCGAGCGATCTGCAGCTTCTAAACAGGTTCTCCAAACCGCGACCGTCAGCGGAGGATTACACAGCATGTCAACAAACCGTAAAAAAGCCTCAGCACGTACACAAATAATTTACGTTGGTAAGGGTCTCAGACTATAAGTACTGACGATGGGGAGGGTTGTGACTTACCTTCAAAATTATATAAATCCTGCGAAATATAAAATGTGAAGCCTTTCTCTCGTTTGCTCTTTGGCGCAGGGAAAACTATCAACAAGTCGGTGAACATCATCAACAGAAACATTAGGCAAATGCCCCAGACATCTAGAAGAATTTAAATCGCCGCTTAGTCCACTCATTTTGTGACTTCTTCGGGAATACAAGACCGTAAATAGGGTGCGACCAGGAGAGAATATCAAACCGGAAATAAAACACTGGACAGGAGTCTTCCCACCGGAAGTAGCATATGCTAACGTGCACAGGGTCTATCCCAACCCTCTCTTGGCTCCCAGCAGCATCGGTCCCAGTCACCCATCCCCTGTCTGGACTCATACCTCTGAAGTAAGGGATGTAGTTGTGCTGCTGCAGCAGGGCCAGGGTGGTGGGGTTCAGCTGTAAAGACAAGCTGGTGCTTCCACCTGGTGTTGAGGCCGAGTACTTTCCAGCTCCACCACTCCTCTCAGCTCCAGCTGAGTAACTCACAGCGAGGGGGGAGAAGTCCCTGGTGGAGGTGGAGGGAGGCGTAGCAACACCCACATGGATTACGGGCGCAGGTAGAGAACTGGAGTCATGAGTTAGGCGGCCATATCTACCACCGAGGTTTACCTCTGGTCCTATATGTCCAATCAGATCACAGGAAACATGGAGTTACTGATCAAAGCTTTCATAGGCTCGTGGGTCTAGTCTAGTGCTCCCTGTGGTTCAATGGGTAATCAATACTTCAAAATACTGAAAACAAACCTGGACTCTGTAGCTCCGTTATTAACAAAAAGACTTTATCGAACAAGCAGGTCCATGGAGAAATAAAGAGGTATAGAAACTGCCCAAAGTTCTGCTTTCTACCACTGATAACCTGATTTTAAAGACTCCAAACGACTCACTTGGTGAAGAGTTTGCTTCCTTTCAGGCTCAGATTAATACAACATGTCATCTGAGCTAAACGCTGATCTTTATTCAGTTAAAGGGACGTGGGGCAGGATTTGTAAAAAAAAAAAAAAAAAATCAAGCATGTTCAGTTGTTTAAGTCTTTTAATCAAAAAAGAAAAAGGCCACTCGTGTATCATTCCAACAGGCTGTGAGCTGTAAAATGTCCTTCAGTTCGGGACAGAATTTCCCGCGCTGTCCTACGGATGTGACGTCAACTGACACTGCTGCGCGTTCTGGAAAGCTTCAAAAATAATAAGAAATGTCTATCCAGTAGGTGGCAGTATTGCACCGTTGTGTTGCGTGCCAATGGCCGACATACTTCGTCTGGACCTGTTGTTTTTCTCTTAATACTGGCAGTGTTTGTGCAGCGTTCATGAAGCTACCACTCTGATGGATGACAGGGTTTCACAGAGCTACAGCTTTCTGTTACAGACGAGCGCACAGCGATGTGTGGATGTTACTGGGAGTCGGGACTCGGCCTCTCCATCCCCAACTATTTCCCTCCCCTCGGTCCGCTCAAAGCGCATCAGCTGAGCACGCTGCTCCGGCTGCTCTGGTGTTAGCAAACGCAGCCTTTTGGGGAGGAAAACACCCGTCTGACTACAGCTTTCACTCAGCGTTTGGTTCGGTGGCAGCTGTTGGTAACGTAAACACGGGTACACTGGGTAGTGAAAACGTTGGACTCTCATGTCAGCGGCTCGAAGGTTTTGATAGCTTTGTGTTTTTAGGACATCAACGCTGGTGGACGCCCTGCCGCCTCGTTCTGCGCGAGTTGTGTGTGTCACCGGGGCAACACAATGGAACTCGGACCGGCGGAGAAGCGAAACCGGCAGAGCAGGACTGGATCCTCGCCACTAGCAACATAGCTAATAATAATAATAATAATAATACATTTAACTTATATTGCACTTTATATTTCGCAATCTCAAAGTGCTACAGAGGAGAAGGTTAAAATAGCTGAGTCAACGTTCATAAAACAAGTTAGATAATAAAAGGGGCGGCTACAGAATAAAACTAACAAAAAGCTTTTCTAAAAAGGAAGGTTTTTAGGTTCTGTTTGAAAGCATCCACAGTCTGTGGAGCCCTCTAGTGGACAGGGAGGGAGTTCCACAGCCTCGGAGCAGCAGAGGAAAAGGCCTGACCCCCCACGCTGCAGAGCTCGGTTCTGGGGGTTTGAAGAGTGTTAGCTTTTACAGAGCGAAGGAAGCGTGTGGTCGGGGAGGTGAGGAGTTCCTTTAGCTAGTGGGGGGCTTGACCGTAAATACACTGGTGGGAGAGGAGGCAGACCTTGTATCTATTCTGAGTGGGACAGGGAGCCAGTGAAGAGCTTTCAGAATGGGGTGATGTGCTCACCCTCATCAGGATCCTGGCAGCGCTGTTCTGGATGTTCTCTAGTCTCTGGAGGTTCTGGATGTTCTGTAGTCTCTGGAGGTTCTGGATGTTCTGTAGTCTCTGGAGGTTCTGGATGGACTGTAGTCTCTGGAGGTTCTGGATGGACTGTAGTCTCTGGAGGTTCTGGATGTTCTGTAGTCTCTGGAGGTTCTGGATGTTCTGTAGTCTCTGGAGGTTCTGGATGTTCTGTAGTCTCTGGAGGTTCTGGATGGACTGTAGTCTCTGGAGGTTCTGGATGTACTGTAGTCTCTGGAGGTTCTGGATGGACTGTAGTCTCTGGAGGTTCTGGATGTTCTCTAGTCTCTGGAGGTTCTGGATGGACTGTAGTCTCTGGAGGTTCTGGATGTTCTGTAGTCTCTGGAGCTTCTGGATGTTCTGTAGTCTCTGGAGGTTCTGGATGGACTGTAGTCTCTGGAGGTTCTGGATGTTCTGTAGTCTCTGGAGGTTCTGTAGTCTCTGGAGGTTCTGGAGGTTCTGTAGTCTCTGGAGGTTCTGGAGGTTCTGTAGTCTCTGGAGGTTCTGGAGGTTCTGTAGTCTCTGGAGGTTCTGGATGTTCTCTAGTCTCTGGAGGTTCTGGATGTTCTGTAGTCTCTGGAGGTTCTGGATGTTCTGTAGTCTCTGGAGGTTCTTGCCAGAGATCCCGATGAGAAGTGCATTACAGTAATCCAGCCTGGAGGAGACAAAGGGGACGAGCTTCTCTGAAGCTCTGTGTTAGCGCCCCTCTGGGACTATTATGGTGGCGGTTCAACCGAGCCATAACCCGATTGTGTGTGTGTGTGTTTGTGTGTTTGTGTTTGTGTGTGTGTGTGTGTGTGTGTGTGTGTGTGTGTGTGTGTGTGTGTGTGTGTGTGTGTGTGTGTGTGTGTGTGTGTGTGTGTGTGTGTGTGTGTGTGTGTGTGTGTGTGTGTGTGTGTGTGTGTGTGTGTGTGTGTGTGTGTGTGTGTGTGTGTGTGTGTGTGTGTGTGTGTGTGTGTGTGTGTGTGTGTGTGTGTGTGTGTGTGTGTGTGTGTGTGTGTGTGTGTGTGTGTGTGTGTGTGTGTGTGTGTGTGTGTGTGTTTGCGTGTGTGTGTGTGTGTGTGTGTGTGTGTGTGTGTGTGCGTGTGGCGCAGGGCATTGTTTTACCATATTTAAAGTTTAGTTGATGTTCAGCTCCTTTTGCAAGAAATGCAGCTTTTCTAGTTATTTATGGTATCATGTCCCTGCTTGCCTTTGGTTGAACCCGTATGAGATGAACTAGTGAGAAGTTTGTGCGCGCTCCGTTCAAGGCTGCAGTTATTCACAGCGCCGGGCGCGGCGCTCGTGAGGTTCGCTGCCTCCTGATCCTTTAAACGTCTGGTTTTACCTGAGGGAACTCGGGACACGTTGGACCTGGTTGATGCGGAGTTTCCTCCCAGGTCAAACCTGTGTTTTAGACCCGGTTCCCACCTCACATTTTCTATTGATTGTCTGCCATAAATCTCCTTCAGTAACCATGGAAACATCTGACAGGAAGAACTAACCCACTGACGTAGGAAACGTGGTAGGAACCAACACTTTGGTCGGATCAGAACTTTCGGCGGAACCTCAGCCTGTAGTTCATTTGAACTTTGACCCCTGTTATAGTAAAACTTGTTAGAAGAGCCAAAAGCCACCAGTGTAATAAAAACACCACCTTAGAAATGAAAGCACTCGTATTTGAACATGTCATACGCTGATGTCCAGTCCTAGAGTTTACCTGGTCTGCTGTAGTTCTGAGGGGACCGGCACGGGGTGAAGCGCCCATAACCCCCCAGGGAGCTGTTGGAACTGGGGCTGGAGGGCCTCCGCTGGCGGGGGGACCTGTCCCCATCACCCTGGGGACACAAACACATTATGATGATTTACCAACAGTCTGAAAGTACTGAATACATCCTGTTGAATTAGAACATAAAACTAGGAGTGAGAGAGAGCAGCTGATGTTACTGGACTAGTAACAACCAGTAACATGACTCCTCCCTCTCATCCAGGAGAAGAATGGCTGGATTTTTTTTTTTTAACCCCGTGTCCTGTCCGGCTGTGGAGCAAACAGAATAATGTCTGAGTGCCAAAAACAAGGTGAGAGGTTACAGCCACTGCTATAAAACTCCTCCTGATTTTTGTTTAAATATAACCCCCAAAATCTTTATTAGAATGTTTTTATGGTTGATTGGACACGGAGCCTGAAAGTGAAGGGAAGGGTACAGAAAGAGGGATGGGGGAGAAAGTGAACAGAAAAAGAAGAGAACAAGAGACGTGAAGAGTCCACTTCTAGACCTGTAAATAAAGCACAAACAAACAAAACAGGAGAAAAGATACAACAGCAACAAACAGCATATGAATACACAACAGTTGTGATATTCTTCAGATGTATACGTATACAAAAAAAAAAGAAGAATGGCTGGATTGTTTCTTTGCTTCTGGTGTGGATCTAACTGGATGAAGGGATACCACATTCTTCCAAACTGAGTACAAGTACTTACAGCTGAGTACTTGCTGATACCGAGTACTAAACATGGTTTGGTACAGCGGCTGATGTAACTCAACTTAGAGCTGTTAAACATTAAATAGTGTTGTTCCATGGTATCGAGCACATTCACGAATACAAGCACTGCACCACAGTATCAATTATATGGTACTGGACTACAGCTATAAGTATGGGACCATAGTTTTGGTTCCATGGTATTGGAGTACTTTTTTGAGTACGAGATTAAGGTCTTAGTTCCATGGTATCAACTACTCTCATATTTCTGAGTACAGAACCATAATATTTTAACACACGAGTACAGGACCACAGCATCAGTTCCATAGTATAAAAGTATTTTAACACACGAGTACAGGACCACAGTATCAGTTCCATAGTATAAAAGTATTTTAACACACGAGTACAGAACCATAATATTTTAACACACGAGTACAGGACCACAGTATCAGTTCCATAGTATAAAAGTATTTTAACACACGAGTACAGGACCATAGTATCAGTTCCATAGTATAAAAGTATTTTAACACACGAGTACAGGACCATAGTATCAGTTCCATAGTATAAAAGTATTTTAACACACGAGTACAGGACCATAGTATCAGTTCCATAGTATAAAAGTATTTTAACACACAAGTACAGGACCATAGTATCAGTTCCATAGTATAAAAGTATTTTAACACACGAGTACAGGACCATAGTATCACTTCCATGGTATAAAAGTATTTTAAGACACGAGTACAGGACCATAGTATCAGTTCCATAGTATAAAAGTATTTTAACACACGAGTACAGAACCATAGTATCAGTTCCATAGTATAAAAGTATTTTAACACACGAGTACAGGACCATAGTATCAGTTCCATAGTATAAAAGTATTTTAACACACGAGTACAGGACCATAGTATCAGTTCCATAGTATAAAAGTATTTTAACACACGAGTACAGGACCATAGTATCAGTTCCATAGTATAAAAGTATTTTAACACACGAGTACAGAACCATAGTATCAGTTCCATAGTATAAAAGTA
>SSNR01000060.1:2570461-2585143 GCA_006937965.1 Callopanchax toddi | reverse complement strand
ACATGGTACATATACACATGTTACATATACACATGGTACATATACACATGTTACATATACACATGGTACATATACACATGGTACATATACACATGTTACATATACACATGGTACATATACACATGTTACATATACACATGGTACATATACACATGGTACATTTACACATGGTACATATACACATGGTACATATAGACATGTTACATATACACATGGTACATATACACATGGTACATATACACATGTTACATATACACATGTTACATATACACATGTTACATATACACATGGTACATATAGACATGTTACATATAGACATGTTACATATACACATGTTACATATACACATGGTACATATACACATGTTACATATAGACATGTTACATATAGACATGTTACATATAGACATGGTACATATACACATGGTACATATAGACATGTTACATATACACATGGTACATATACACATTGTACATATACACATTGTACATATACACATGGTACATATACACATGGTACATATACACACACCCTGTATGTAACCAGTACTAACCCAGTCTTGTATCCTGTACTGACCCTGTTGGGTTGATCACCAGTTCCTGAGCAGAGGAACTAGTTCTGGACTTTCTGTCCACCCACTGATCTCTGAAGGATCCTGGAAGAGTAACCATAGCTTCATAGTAAATGTTGGTTTTTACAAACATTCCTGTCTCCATGACAACAGAGGGTGTGTGTCCCTATGAGCTCAGTCTGCTCTTCCTGAGAGGATGAGGTCATAATGAGAGGCTTAAATTCCTCCTGAAGCCTTGAGTCTTTCTAAGATCCATGTATCGGGATGCAGATGGAACCCTTTTCCTGCTCCACCCCACTCTGACGTCACTCAGAGACCTGGGGGTCTGAACTAGTCAGGTTGTTTGGGATCAGAAGACATTTCAGCAACAGCTTAGTCGCCTTTACCCTCTAACCCTAACCTCTAACCAGAAATGGGTTAAAGTTTTATTGCTGGAGGAAAACCATCACATTTTCCAGGGATAAACTTCAGTTTGCTTTTCAGGAACCTTCCACCTCCTGTTGGCTGAGCAAGTGTTGTTTACAGCTCTGAGAGTTCTCAGTGAGGACCTCAGAGCCTGATGGACTTTTCCTCGAAGGCTTTCAGCAGAACAAGGAGGTTACAGTGTTGAATGGATGGACATGAAACAAATCTGGTCTGTTGTCTATGAAACACTCTGAAACTCAGGAGTAAAGAGTAAGTGATCCAGGGGACGATCGGATGGTTTGGGAAGATTCTGAGCTGTGTCGTGTCTCATTGAGGTCTCAGGGTGCATTTGTAAAAATGTATGCATATGTATACACTGGAATATACTGTATATATAAGTACTTTCAGACATTTTGAGTAATTTTTGTGTCCTACTGGTACAATGCTGCTGTTAAACAAACACTGGATGGAAACTGAGAATATGAGAATACAATGAGAATGGAAGAAAGCCTCAATTCTCGTTTCCTCGACTGTATCAAGATTTTAACAAATACTTGTGTAGCAGAAATTCCCACAACACTATCTCCAAGATTCCCGTTCTGAGTCTGTCCACTAGAACTCCACTGTGTAGAGACAGGATCATCAACGGCTTAAAAAACTCTCAAACCAAAGATGCATTTGGTCTGGACTAGGGATGGGCGATACGGCCTTAAAAATGATCACAATCATTTCTGGTATTTATTGCAATAACAACAAATGACTATAATATTTATTTGTCCAGCGCTGTGCTGCCTTGTTTTTAAAGTCTCTCCTCTGTCGTTAATCTTTCACCCCAGGAGGAGACAGACTTCTATGCACCTCTCACTGGTCTAACTGAGAAATACCTCAGTTCCTAAAGGCCAAGTCGTTGTAAAAGTGCAGTGAGCGATTTGTGAAAAATGCAGGGAGGGGGATTTGATGTTCGTCTGTGAAGACATGCAGCGGTTCGAGTCCTGCTGATCCAAGTCTGGTTCTGTCCACAACGCAAAATTTAGGAAAAAAACTGAAACAACAGAGTACAGCTGCTAATAACTCCTGGTAAAGTAACAAACATGTTAGAGTAACCTGATAGAAGTTCAGTGTAGTAACTTGTTACTTACTTGTAGTAACTTGTAGTGAACTTGACTTCAGCCATGATTGCTTACACATGTGAATCGGGTGCGTGCAAAACTAGACTTATCGGTATTATAAGACAAATATTTATTGTGGGGAGAATTTTCAACAATATATTGCAAACGATAAGTTATTGCCCATCCCTAGTCCTTTTCCAAACTCATGGAAAACTTCAGTAATCATACTGGTTTTTAAATCAGGAGATCCAACAGCGATCAGCAACTACAGACCAATACGTTTCCTTCCAGTAATCTCAAAGATACCTGAAAAATGCTTATTAGACATCTGAACGACAGTCCATTTAAACTTCATCCAATGCAGTTTGGCTTTAGAAAACATCACTCAACTGACACAGCCATCTGCTTTCTTCTGGAAAAAAATCAAGTCTGAGATTGATAATGGTGGAGTAGTTGGAGCGGTGTTCCTCAACTTAAAGAAAGCATTCAATACTGTGAATCACCAGATCTTAAAGTGATAATATGCAACGTTTTCATATTTTTAAATCTTCTCCTTGATCCAGTCTGTGCTAATCTGACTCTTTACAGAGTTAATGAGAAGTCACTTAGCCCCATCTGGTGGTTTGATCCAGAATACCACGATTGCAAGATCTCCGTCGCCGTCACGGTACCCAGGAAGTCACGTGTCTCACGAGGGTTAGGCTAACCCAAAGTGGCTAGCTGTTATGCTAGCTCTGGAGTGTTTTTAGCTCATGATTCCTGATTTTTTCCCATCTCTCCCTGCTTGAACACAGCTGATTTCTTTGAAGGAGTAAATAACCGCTCCTATAGAAAGCTATGAAGGCTGAGGAGACATTTCAACAGGTAGATTTAGGCGTTTAGAAGCTGAAACAATATGCTAACTTTTTAATGCAGTGATTTAAAACGGACACCAGAGGGCGCCCAAAACAAGCAAAACTGCATATTATCACTTTAATGAGTAAATTATCACACTTTAACCTCTCCTCAACAACTATGCAATGGATGGAATCGTATCTATCACAAAAAAAACAATGTGTAAGAGTACAGGACAACACGTCCACAATATGCGACAACAATCAAGGAGTTCCCCAGGGCTCGGTCTTCTATTCAGCATATACATAAATGATCTCCCACTCTGCTGTCCACCAGATGTACACTGTCAACTGTATGCTGACGATGCAGTCATATATGTTCATGCCAAAAACAAAAACTCAGCAGCTAAAAAACTGTCTTCTGCAATGAGCAAAGTGACGGACTGGATGAAAAACTCGCAACTATTCCTGAACTCCTCCAAAACTGTCAGCGTGTTCTTCTCTAAAAGAGCAACTAATGAAGACATGGACTCTTTAGTAATACTACATGGAAAAAACTAGAAGTGGTGCAAGGATACAAGTACTTGGGTGTTATTATAGACTCGCAACTTACCTTCAAACAAGTAAAACAAAGTACAGAGAATGAAGTTTAACTTGTCAAACTCTAGATACATCAGGGAAAATTTAACTCAAGAATCATCAGAACTGATAACAGATCAACCAGGGCGAGCTCTAGGGGGACTGCCTGGTCCCTCTGAGAAGAGACACCTTTGGGCAGACGGTGTTCTCATATCGCGCCTCGACAACATGGAACACAATCTAGGGATGCAACGATACCAATTTATTTCAAACCGATACAATACCGATACTTGAATGTGAGTACTCGCTGACACCGAGTACCGATACGATACTTCTGCTGCACAAAAAAACGCAATGAATTGGAAGACAGGTTTTATTTTCTTCTCTGCTTGTTACAGCAAATGAGGATGAACACACACACAGACACAGACACACACACACACACACACACACATATAGATTAAAATATTTTCATTTGATATTTATTTAACAGCAAACACAGAAACAGCCTGGAAATATTCTATAAAACCTAAAAAAGGATGGAAATTAGCCCTGGCTGTAATATTGAATATTTACATATGTACAAACATATATATGTTCATTAATATGCACTGTCCCTTCACAAAAAAACTAGAAACTAAACTAAAGAAGTCTGTTAAAGTCGGTAAAACCTCACCAAGCCAGTGGCAGAAGAGGGCCCCTCCAAACTTTTTACGTACTTGTGATAGCCCCCCCACCCCCTCACACACACACACTCACAACCACCACACCACATGAGGGTGTGAGGTCAGCTCACCTGACCCTGTGACGAACATGCACATTCCCCACGGCCCAAAGAGAACATCACAACCATCTGCTGTTGGATCACCACTCGCACGACTGAGACCTCAAAGTGAGGTAATCAGTGTTGAAATGCAGGAGATAGCTGTGCAAAAATTACACAATCCATGAGTCAGTCTTTTGATTCAATTTAATGGGTCATCTGGGTTGATCTGTTGACTATCTACAGTACAGTACTGGAGGACATTTGTCAAAGTGGGGGGAGCCTATAGAATCTCATGAAAAGTCAGATCAGGAGAGACACTGCTGCAGATCAGTGACAAATTAGGAAATCATTTTCTGGTATTTAAAACAACTTTTAATCTAAAAAGTCCCACTGATGTGTTTGAACACTATATTACCTGTTAGTTAACCTCTACAGTTAGAACTCTATATTACCTGTTAGTTAACCTCTACAGTTAGAACACTATATTACCTGTTAGCTAACCTCTACAGTTAGAACTCTATATTACCTGTTAGCTAACCTCTACAGTTAGAACACTATATTACCTGTTAGTTAACCTCTACAGTTAGAACTCTATATTACCTGTTAGTTAACCTCTACAGTTAGAACTCTATATTACCTGTTAGCTAACCTCTACAGTTAGAACTCTATATTACCTGTTAGTTAACCTCTACAGTTAGAACTCTATATTACCTGTTAGTTAACCTCTATAGTTAGAACTCTATATTACCTGTTAGTTAACCTCTACAGTTAGAACTCTATATTACCTGTTAGTTAACCTCTACAGTTAGAACACTATATTACCTGTTAGTTAACCTCTACAGTTAGAACACTATATTACCTGTTAGTTAACCTCTACAGTTAGAACTCTATATTACCTGTTAGTTAACCTCTACAGTTAGAACTCTATATTACCTGTTAGCTAACCTCTACAGTTAGAACTCTATATTACCTGTTAGCTAACCTCTACAGTTAGAACTCTATATTACCTGTTATCTAACCTCTACAACAGACTGTCAACGGGAGACATTGTTTGATCCAACATGAATGATCATTGTTTTGACTGAAGTCGAGATGGAGCACAGCAGACCTGGAAGTTTCTCCAGAATAGCAGCTGACTTTGAAAAAGTGGACATTCCTGATTATTGATTCACCAACCAGTAAAGTGGTTGGGGAAATAGTGGACGAAGTGAGGAGGGTTCTGGATTTTCCTGCAGGGCTGAAGAGCTGGAGGTGGAGGGCCTCAGCTCCCGAGACAGGGCAGGAGATCAACGCACAGCCAGGAGGGAAGACACTGTGGAGGCTGCTTCTGATGGACTACAGGCTCCGGGCGGATGGCATCAATTTTCCGTGGTGGTCGAATGGGAGGAAGGGGTCTGGAGACATCAGCTGCTTGTTCCTCAACCAGTGCAGGGAAGAGGTTTGAAAGACTGAGACCAGGTGGTGTGATGGGATCAACAACAGGGCTCTCCTATGCAGCTTCTGCTAGGAGGTGACCTTCACTTCACCTCTGGTCCAACAATGGTCAGAAATGAATGAAACAGCTGTTGGGTTTTTCTCTTAGACAGAAGATCAGATCACAGTGAAGTTAGTATCCATAGGAAGTAAACGCTGAGAAGTTCCTGAACCACGAGTGACTAGAAGGCTGTGCTGCTCTGTTGGAGTCTGAGGTGTTTACTATGAGATGGTTGGAGTGAAGCTAGAGGAAACCTGGGAGTTTAAATCAGAGCATCCTAAACTCTGTGATGTACTCAACCAATCAGCTTCTCCAGAGGAATGAGGTCACACCAGGGCCCGCTCCGGACCACCTGGCAGGTTCCTATGTTTACATGTAATGACATGGGGGAGTCTGGTGGCGGAGGAACAAACTGTTTATGATGCGCGTGGTTCCGCCCACTTTGGGAATTAGAGTCCCCTCCTCCTGAGTGCACGTTCCACATCGTGTTACTGACAGCATGTGACTGTAGATCTAAATAAAGAAATCCATCAGTTTCCCTCAGACCAGGCGGCGTATTTCCTCTTGATGGACTGAAGTCAGGTGGTTTCAGTCCCGCTGGTCTGCAGCTGTCTGCTGCTGATGGAGTCTCACGTTGCCTAAAGGACGTCTGACTGGCGCATAGAACAAATGGAACCTAAATAAAACACGTCACCGTGGCGACAGCAGTAAAAGAAAACAACAACTAGGAAGCATCAGAGGTCCTCTACTTGTCCCTGGATGTAAACAACAGGAGCATCAAAGTTTGAGCCTGAAATCTGAAATAATGATCATAAACATCGATAGTATTTAAAACCAAAGGATCTGTATATGTATGTGTATATATGTCCACTCCAGTATATGAACCCCTACATGGACCTATCAGACCCTCTGAGCACCAGTACTGGTCCTCCTCTCCCTGTAACACCACCAGCTGACCTCACCACCCTTGTAGGGCTGATCTCTGGACGTGATACCGCCTACAGGACAGAGACCGACAGTCTGGCTGTATGGGGATTATAACCTGCAACTCTGGAAGCCTCCTGACCCCCGTCCTCCTACGGTCTGTCAGAACCAGAACCTCACCTCACAAGAAGCTCCTTCCCAGCAGCTGTTATTAAACCCTCTGCTCTAGAAAACCCTCTAATCAGTTTTGTTGTTGAGTGGTGATGGTGGGGACCTGTTTGTTTACCTGTATAATGTAATATAATGGGAGAGACACCGTATCATTCCACCCTTTTGGACAGCCCCTGAGGAGACTGAGGGAATGAGGACCCAACCAGGACCCAGCCCGGTCCCCACAGTCCACAATCAGTCCAGAGCGCCCCTAAGAGCCATAGGACACCAGCCAGGAGCCCACCACTCCACAAACCAGTCCGAACCCTCACACAGAAACCACCACACCAAAGAACCCCCAGTGGGGGGCCACCCCACACCCCCTGCCCGTGTCTCCACTGTAGGATTGTATAGTGGATGCTGATGTTTGTTGTGATGCTCTACTGCTTGTGGAAAGCCCTAGGTGTCTAATATGCATAAAAAGGGAGGTCCTCCCCTATGTAAGCAAGGTCCCACCTCCCAGTACCTGGTGTTGAGTATGTTAGGGAGGGAGGGGGTGGCGCTGAGCCCCCAGTGGAAACCAGGTGCCTGATCGGTCCCCACTCTGCCCCTGTCCACTAAACAAATGGAGACCACAACCAGAGAAACCCCCGAAGTCCCCCAGCGATGCCAGGGAGGAGACCCCGTAGAACAGCAGACCCAAGGCAAGAGTGATCCAGGAGAACCCGGTCATCCATGTGATGTGCAGCCAGCACAGACGCACAATGTGATCAAACAGGAATGTGTTTAAGAAGTTATTAAAATAATAAACAGAATAAGAGGGGTCAAAACAGACCAACAGAGACTGAAACAGCAGAAAGTCAGTCTGCTGTCCTAACAGAGGAGGTGAGGATGGGCTCGATAACAGCTGAGTAGAAGCTCACTGTGATTGGTTGAGACATGTTGAACTTCTTCAGCTGTCACAGGAAGTCCACCCTCTGCTGGGCTGTGGACCTGAGGGAGGGAGGTTCCCAGAAAGAGGGAAGGCTCCACAATTGACCCTTTGCACGTGACATCACGCCGCTCACGGTACGAGCCCCTCAGCCACAGTGGAGGGAAGAGGACTGTTTTACACACGTAGAAACTCCTGGGAAGCTAGTCAAAGCCAGCCAGTTTGTCGCCTTTTATCGCTTTTATTTAGTTGGTTTCACAGTAAATTGGTTGTAGTTAGCTACGCGGTTGGCTGCACTAACACACATGGGTGTGAACTCAACTTGTCGTTTTTAAAAACTTTGACGGAGACCGAAAACGGACACAAGCTGCAGCGATACGGACTAGCAGCACTCCAGAGTGTTTTGGATTTCCAGCGTTTTACTGTAAGATTAACGTTTCTGGAGGAAGACGGACGGACTGTGATGGACCTGAAATGATAAATGTGATGTGTTTATATGACTTATTTAGTATTGATAATCCTTTATTTCACCATGAAGGACGTGTTAGTGTCCACTAGAGTGAATTCCAAGTTAGTTATTGATTATAATAATATAGTTCCAATGTAGGATCACGTGTGTGAAAATTACGTTATTTATTTAGCCTGATGAGCTTCGCCGTTATGAGACTTCTCGTCTCGTTCGGTGCGAGAGTAGCATCTGAACCCATTGACCCTGCTAGCCACTGAAACTGGTCGGATCCGGACTATTTTAGTTTTTTTTAATCCGTTCCAATGTAAAGTGAACTGTTCATCACATAATGTTATAAATCCAGCGGTGAATTCTGGCAACGTCGGCAACTTGTTTACATCGGTGAAGCAGCAGGGAGAACATAAGCTAACGTTCAGAAGCTAGTTAGCACTTAACGTTTGTAAATATCACTCTCTATGAGCCCACCTAGGTGAGCTAAACCTTCCTACAAGTGAACTGGTCTTGAACTAGTAGGAGACTGGCTAAACTGGTAAAAAAAAAAACAACCTCAGTCGCCACTTTGGCTCTCCGTTCAGTACTCACTGAATAACGATCCCTATGCGCCCCACTTAGGTGTGCTACTTCCTCCGATAACTGAACTGGGCTTGAACTAATTGAAGCCATGCTAAAAATAGCAAAAACAACGACAAAAAATAGAAAACAACCCTTAATAACAGATGCTAGTTTTTCCTTCGTGCTGCCTAGTTTCGCTCACTGTTTACTAAGCCTGCCCTCCATGTGGCTGACCCACAGGATTAGGTCACGTTGGTGCAAAGGGTCAATGTCCACAGTGGAGTTTGAGAGTGTGATGGGTGCAGGTGGGGCTGAGTTCCTCCACCCCCCACCCCACCGTTCTGTCAGTCCAGTACTACTCAACAGCCCAGTAAATGGTTCCTGTGACCTGGTACCCGGGGAAGCCCCACCCTCTGACAAAAATAAAAGACTGTTGTTGCTTCGTTCTGCGTGTTGGCTGCATTCTTGGGTCTGACGTGTCCCAGGCTGTCACAGCTTCACTGGGCTGTCACAGCTTCACTGGGCTGTCACAGCTTCACTGGGCTGTCACAGCTTCACTGGGCGGTCACATCTTCACTGGGCTGTCACATCTTCACTGGGCTGTCACAGCTTCACTGGGCTGTCACATCTTCACTGGGCTGTCACAGCTTCACTGGGCTGTCACATCTTCACTGGGCTGTCACAGCTTCACTGGGCTGTCACATCTTCACTGGGCGGTCACATCTTCACTGGGCTGTCACATCTTCACTGGGTGGTCACATCTTCACTGGGCTGTCACAGCTTCACTGGGTGGTCACATCTTCACTGGGTGGTCACAGCTTCACTGGGTGGTCACAGCTTCACTGGGCTGTCACATCTTCACTGGGCTGTCACAGCTTCACTGGGCTGTCACAGCTTCACTGGGTGGTCACATCTTCACTGGGCTGTCACAGCTTCACTGGGCGGTCACAGCTTCACTGGGCTGTCACAGCTTCACTGGGCTGTCACAGCTTCACTGGGCGGTCACAGCTTCACTGGGCTGTCACATCTTCACTGGGCTGTCACATCTTCACTGGGCTGTCACATCTTCACTGGGCGGTCACATCTTCACTGGGCTGTCACATCTTCACTGGGCTGTCACATCTTCACTGGGCTGTCACATCTTCACTGGGCGGTCACAGCTTCACTGGGCGGTCACATCTTCACTGGGTGGTCACATCTTCACTGGGCTGTCACATCTTCACTGGGCTGTCACAGCTTCACTGGGCTGTCACAGCTTCACTGGGTGGTCACATCTTCACTGGGTGGTCACAGCTTCACTGGGTGTCACATCTTCACTGGGCTGTCACATCTTCACTGGGCTGTCACATCTTCACTGGGCTGTCACATCTTCACTGGGCGGTCACATCTTCACTGGGCTGTCACAGCTTCACTGGGCGGTCACAGCTTCACTGGGCTGTCACAGCTTCACTGGGCTGTCACATCTTCACTGGGCGGTCACATCTTCACTGGGCTGTCACATCTTCACTGGGCTGTCACATCTTCACTGGGCTGTCACATCTTCACTGGGCTGTCACATCTTCACTGGGCTGTCACATCTTCACTGGGCGGTCACATCTTCACTGGGCTGTCACAGCTTCACTGGGCGGTCACAGCTTCACTGGGCTGTCACAGCTTCACTGGGCTGTCACATCTTCACTGGGCGGTCACATCTTCACTGGGCTGTCACATCTTCACTGGGCTGTCACATCTTCACTGGGCTGTCACATCTTCACTGGGCTGTCACATCTTCACTGGGCTGTCACATCTTCACTGGGCGGTCACATCTTCACTGGGCTGTCACAGCTTCACTGGGCGGTCACAGCTTCACTGGGCTGTCACAGCTTCACTGGGCTGTCACATCTTCACTGGGCGGTCACATCTTCACTGGGCTGTCACATCTTCACTGGGCTGTCACATCTTCACTGGGCTGTCACATCTTCACTGGGCTGTCACATCTTCACTGGGCTGTCACATCTTCACTGGGCGGTCACATCTTCACTGGGCTGTCACAGCTTCACTGGGCGGTCACAGCTTCACTGGGCTGTCACAGCTTCACTGGGCTGTCACATCTTCACTGGGCGGTCACATCTTCACTGGGCTGTCACATCTTCACTGGGCTGTCACATCTTCACTGGGCTGTCACATCTTCACTGGGCTGTCACATCTTCACTGGGCTGTCACATCTTCACTGGGCGGTCACATCTTCACTGGGCTGTCACAGCTTCACTGGGCGGTCACAGCTTCACTGGGCTGTCACAGCTTCACTGGGCTGTCACATCTTCACTGGGCGGTCACATCTTCACTGGGCTGTCACATCTTCACTGGGCTGTCACATCTTCACTGGGCTGTCACATCTTCACTGGGCTGTCACATCTTCACTGGGCGGTCACATCTTCACTGGGTGGTCACATCTTCACTGGGCTGTCACAGCTTCACTGGGCGGTCACATCTTCACTGGGTGGTCACAGCTTCACTGGGCGGTCACATCTTCACTGGGCTGTCACATCTTCACTGGGTGGTCACAGCTTCACTGGGTGGTCACATCTTCACTGGGCTGTCACATCTTCACTGGGTGGTCACAGCTTCACTGGGCGGTCACATCTTCACTGGGTGGTCACAGCTTCACTGGGCTGTCACATCTTCACTGGGTGGTCACAGCTTCACTGGGTGGTCACAGCTTCACTGGGCTGTCACAGCTTCACTGGGCGGTCACATCTTCACTGGGTGGTCACATCTTCACTGGGCTGTCACATCTTCACTGGGCTGTCACATCCCAGCTTAGCAATCTCACCGAGGAGGATGAAAATCAGACATGTGATCAGTTCCCCAAAGAAGACACCCCCATCTTCCAGGTGAAACTAATGGATAAAATGGACCAAGGAAAAAGGAGACCCCCCCCCATAAAACACACAAGCCTACACCCACCCATCCCCCCCACACTTCACTTCACTCTGTGTTCTCCCTAAACAAAGGAAGGAAGCAGACTCTGACAAGCTGATACAGCTAACAGCACAAGGAAAAGAAGAACCCCTCTAGTTACCACCAGGTGGATCCTGCAGACCTGGACTAATGATTTATAAATATAAAACAGGCACTGTGTTTGAATCAAACTATTAAAGCCATACTCAGTAGCCAGGTAAACAAGCTAGGTCTCGCTAGCTAGTTTACAGAAACACGTCTCGGAGCGCTCACCCCTCCCGTCGGGTATAATCGGTACGCCAGCCTCCCGCAGACATGGGACCCCGTTTTGCGACGATAACAAAGCAGAGTCTAACTCCAGCAGCAGAAACGTTCCCCCAGCTTTTCCTCTTTTCACCTCCAAACGTTTTTAGTTTTCTGCTAGCTGAAAAGGTGTTTTTTGGGGAAACTGGTATTTTTATCTTAAAATGAAAGCGCTGACCACCGGCTAATTCTGTCCTCCTTTCACTTCCAGGATGTTCAGACGGAAAATGTGTCCGGGCGGATTAATGGTGAATCCAAGCAGTGAGGAAATGCAGCAGACAGACAGCTGGATTGTCCAATATTGGCTGAAGTTTTTAGAGAACTGCGGGACAACTACTTTATTGATTTCTTTCAGGTTTTTTTTTTATCTCCACAATATATTTATGGCTATACTATGTTGGAACATTGTTAAGAGGCTTTAAAAGAAAACATTAAAAGCTACATTGTTTACCTGGATACTGAGTATGGCTTTAAGAACCAAAGGAATGGTTTAAAAATGGGCCTATACATGTTTTAAACCAGTGGTGAAATACAACAAGAGCATTAAAAGTTCCTCTAAATGTGAACTATAACCCAGTAATTCCTCCAGAGATACATTCTTTTTTATTTTTACTTAGTTATCAACACAGTCGAGGTCTCCTCTGGGGAGGTAAAGTCGGTGTAGCCGGGGCACGGTGAGCGCGGTACAGTAGCTCCTCCGCAAAGCCGAAAACGTAAAGAGATGGTTGCCATGGACTCCATCAAAATCAACGACATCGCTAATTGTTGGCTGATTAGTCATTTGTGTTAACGAGCGGTTGGACAGGTACCAAATAAAGTGGCCAGTGAGTGTATGTATAAGGTGTGTTTAACAGCAGCAGGTCGCCTACCTTTGCAGGCGAAACATTTTAAGTGAAAGTGTTGGTTCTGAACTCGGAGCGCCTCTCCTTTGCAGGGCTTCCCACAGTTGTGACAGGGAATGGGTCCTCCTCCTCCTCCTCCTCCTCCTCCTCCACTCTGCTTGACCTTCTGCTGCTCCAGCGGGCCGGGCACCGCCTGCTGCTGGAAGACTGCAGGAGACACCAGAGACAGTTAGAGCTGTCATTCTGTGACACGTGGTCCCTTTAAAGGCACACGTTTTCCTCAGTTCTAACCTTCAGGTTCACTCTTCACTTGACACATTAAGGACAAAATATCCATTTCCATTTAAACTGGTTGAAAGTTTGGTTTTATTAAACATGGCTGAAGTCGTTTGCTCGATCTATGCAGAAAAAAAGCACAAAAAATAAAGATATTTGTGTTTATGAAGTTTTAAGGAGTTTTTTGTGGTTTATGGACATTTCATCCGTAATGACTCAGTGATGAGTCAGACTTTTACCAGTGTTCTCTTAATCTTTTGAAAAAGATTTGATGCTACAGTATGTTCATTTCAAAGCATCCTATCAGAGATGGCTGGAGGCCATCTGCTGCTCCAGAGGCACTGACTGAAGACGATGGCGACAGCGAAGGCAGCAGCAGGGCAGGGACTCAGGCAAAACAACCACATAAACATTCACTTCCAAGAACCTTTTTCACAAACAGGATCTATCACCAATAGAATGGATGAGCTGGAGGTCCAGACCTGTGGCGTTCAACCACGGCGAGCATCCTCCAGTCCAGACTCCCAGTGTGACTCACTGGCTGCTCTGCTGCAGATATAAAGGCCCTGCAGAGTCCCAGAAGATCACTGACTGTCCCATGCAGAGCCTGGACAATCTCACCACCTCACGCTGCATCAGCAGAGACCCCCCCCCACCCCAGTCACTTTGAACTAATGCTATCTGGTAAGTGCTGCAAGACCTCAACAACAATAAATAAAAGATTTCCACAGGTGCAGGCCTACAGCTCTGACACCAGGGAGCAGACATTGAGATAGTAGACTCTTCTAAGTACCTGGGTGTTCACCTGAACAGTAACCTGGACTGGGGTCACACTGATGCATCAGACTCAGGTCCACCATCGTGGACCGACACAAGACAAGAGTCTGGACTGTCTCCTCCTTGACCTTAGCGTGGTGGAGGAGTTTCAGTGCCCTAATGATCATGTCTGGGTGAGACAAAGAGCGCTTCAGAAAACCTTTCACGGACATAAGATCAGAGTCCGAGTACCCGATCCGGGGAGGGTTACGGGGTCCCACCCTGGAGCCAGGCTTGGGGTTAGGGTCTGTGAGCGAGCACCTGGTGGTCAATCATGGAGGCCAGCTGAGCCGAGCCAGAATCGGATACATGGGCTCATCCACCACCTGCAGGAGGAACATGAAGGGTCCGGTATTCTGTGGATCAAGTTACAGGTAGCAGACCAAGGCAGGGGATATGGCGGTCTGATCCTCGGACAAAAATACTGGCTATTGGGACCTGGAACGTTACCTCTCTGTCGTATGAGGAGCTGGAGCTTGTGGAAGAGGTTGAGCGGTACCGGCTATAGTCTGGCTCACCTCGACACGCAGCGTTGGTTCTGGAACCCAAGTCCCTAAGCGGGGTTAGATACTCATCTATGGGCTTTCTGTTAGCCCCATGACTCTCTGCCTGTATGTTGGGGTTTACCACAGGGGGCAGGAGGGTCACTTCCCTGCTCCTTCGGGTCGGGGAACGGGTCCTGACTGTTGTTTGTGCTTAAGCACCAAATAGCAGCTCAGAGTACCCCCCCCCCCCCCCCCCC
>SSNR01000060.1:2541118-2559726 GCA_006937965.1 Callopanchax toddi | reverse complement strand
GTTCTAACTGTAGAGGTTAACTAACAGGTAATATAGAGTTCTAACTGTAGAGGTTAACTAACAGGTAATATAGAGTTCTAACTGTAGAGGTTAACTAACAGGTAATATAGAGTTCTAACTGTAGAGGTTAGCTAACAGGTAATATAGTGTTCTAACTGTAGAGGTTAGCTAACAGGTAATATAGAGTTCTAACTGTAGAGGTTAACTAACAGGTAATATAGTGTTCTAACTGTAGAGGTTAGCTAAAAGGTAATATAGTGTTCTAACTGTAGAGGTTAACTAACAGGTAATATAGTGTTCTAACTGTAGAGGTTAGCTAACAGGTAATATAGAGTTCTAACTGTAGAGGTTAGCTAAAAGGTAATATAGTGTGCTAACAGGTAATATAGTGTTCTAACTGTAGAGGTTAACTAACAGGTAATATAGAGTTCTAACTGTAGAGGTTAGCCAACAGGTAATATAGTGTGCTAACTGTAGAGGTTAACTAACAGGTAATATAGTGTTCTAACTGTAGAGGTCAACTAACAGGTAATATAGAGTTCTAACTGTAGAGGTTAGCTAACAGGTAATATAGTGTTCTAACTGTAGAGGTCAACTAACAGGTAATATAGAGTTCTAACTGTAGAGGTTAACTAACAGGTAATATAGAGTTCTAACTGTAGAGGTTAGCTAACAGGTAATATAGAGTTCTAACTGTAGAGGTTAGCTAACAGGTAATATAGTGTTCTAACTGTAGAGGTTAACTAACAGGTAATATAGTGTTCTAACTGTAGAGGATAACTAACAGGTAATATAGTGTTCTAACTGTAGAGGTTAACTAACAGGTAATATAGTGTTCTAACTGTAGAGGTTAGCTAACAGGTAATATAGTGTTCTAACTGTAGAGGTTAACTAACAGGTAATATAGAGTTCTAACTGTAGAGGTTAGCTAACAGGTAATATAGTGTTCTAACTGTAGAGGTTAGCTAACAGGTAATATAGTGTTCTAACTGTAGAGGTTAGCTAACAGGTAATATAGAGTTCTAACTGTAGAGGTTAGCTAACAGGTAATATAGAGGTCTTACTGTAGAGGTTAGCTAACAGGTAATATAGAGTTCTAACTGTAGAGGTTAGCTAACAGGTAATAAAGTTTTCTAACTGTAGAGGTTAACTAACAGGTGATATAGAGTTCTAACTGTAGAGGTTAGCTAACAGGTAATATAGTGTTCTAACTGTAGAGGTTAACTAACAGGTAATATAGAGTTCTAACTGTAGAGGTTAACTAACAGGTAATATAGTGTTCTAACTGTAGAGGTTAACTAACAGGAAATATAGAGTTCTAACTATAGAGGTTAACTAACAGGTAATATAGTGTTCTAACTGTAGAGGTTAACTAACAGGTAATATAGAGTTCTAACTGTAGAGGTTAACTAACAGGTAATATAGAGTTCTAACTGTAGAGGTTAGCTAACAGGTAATATAGTGTTCTAACTGTAGAGGTTAACTAACAGGTAATATAGTGTTCTAACTGTAGAGGTTAACTAACAGGTAATATAGTGTTCTAACTGTAGAGGATAACTAACAGGTAATATAGTGTTCTAACTGTAGAGGTTAACTAACAGGTAATATAGAGTTCTAACTGTAGAGGTTAACTAACAGGTAATATAGTGTTCTAACTGTAGAGGATAACTAACAGGTAATATAGTGTTCTAACTGTAGAGGTTAACTAACAGGTAATATAGAGTTCTAACTGTAGAGGTTAACTAACAGGTAATATAGTGTTCTAACTGTAGAGGTTAACTAACAGGTAATATAAGCGTTCTAACTGTAGAGGCTTGTTTTAATTTGCATTTCCTGTTGTGGAATGGAGCACTCATAGGCCCACGGAAGCTCAGTGACATACAGCGCACTTGCAGTGCCGCAGCTGCCAGCAGTTCCTCAAACTTGACTTAAACCTAAGAGAGTCAGGACCTTTCAGGCTCCGGCTCTGGTTAGACTCTTAATCAGTTTTGCTGAGACTGTGGAAGTTTGAAAAAGAAACGGGATTCAAACTTAAGACCTTCTTACTGCAAGGCAACAGTGATAACAACTGTGCCACATGCAGCAACGTTCCTATATACATTGTAATGTAGTATACATGTATTTGTAGTTTATCACCACCAGTATGTGAATGTGTGAATGACTGTTCGTGTTGTACAGCACTTTGGGGAGTGTAGAACACTAGAAAGTGCTCTATAAATACAGCACATTTACCATTTACCATAAGTTGTACAGTGGTATATACATAGTAATATGGTATATATAGTAGTACAAGAAGAAGTTTTATTTCTGTTTTTTGCAGGGGAAAAAATATGTTTCATTTCTATAGTGCCATTCAAAACATAGATAACAAGGTGCTTTACAATGGTAAACAAGTGAGTGGGACATACACCGAGTTGTACTGGAGTTCACATGGGAACAGTTTAAAGTTTTGAGTTTTGAGCTGCTTTTTAACAGACACTGAGTCACTGCTCTGTCTCCTTTAGTCTCCAGCCTGGTACGCTACACAACCAGTAGGCTCTGATCCCTGGACCTCAGGGACCTGCTGGGGGTGGAAGGATGGAGAAGATCACTAATGGAAGCTGGTGCTGGTCCATGTAGGACCCTAAAAACCAGAACCAGAATCTGGAAATGAACTCTGGAATCTCCAGGCAGCCAGTGAAGCGGGTAGAGTGGCGAGGTGACGTGGGTGTATCTGGAGGACTTAGTCAGAAGACTAGCACAAGCATTCTTAACCACCTGGAACCGATCCAAGGAGATTCTGTTCAAACAGGTGAAGAGAGAGCTGCAGTAGTTCAGACTGGAGATGGGCAGATGCCAGCATCGGAAATACCGTATTGACCCTAATATAAGACAAGATTTTTCATTGAAAATATTTGAAAATGTGGGGTCGCCTTATAATGGGGGTCTAGTTGTTTTGGGTCATTACACGACTGCAACAGCAGAGGGCGCCAGCATTTTGTAAAAAGCAAAGCCAACGCCGACCAGAGCAGACTGGATTAAAAGTGGGTCAAGTTAACAGATAACTGAGGCAGAGTTACGACGCTAATTTTAAGATAATGGAGGTCGATGCAGCAGAGGCATCAAACAGCTGTCAGGGAACATGGAGTTATGGAGTCAAACGTCTGAAGATGGAGCATCATGGTGATGGCGTTCTGTGGGAGGAGACTGTGTGAGCTCAGCTGATCAGAGGACTGTGAGTTAAAGCCTCATGCAGACTTTTGATCTGACATGTCCTGAGTAAAGTCCTGACAGTTTACATTA
Organism: Callopanchax toddi; assembly: GCA_006937965.1. Taxonomy (NCBI): domain Eukaryota; kingdom Metazoa; phylum Chordata; class Actinopteri; order Cyprinodontiformes; family Nothobranchiidae; genus Callopanchax; species Callopanchax toddi. The sequence continues at coordinate 2,556,444 of SSNR01000060.1, read as the reverse complement.
CTATGGTAGTTTTTGCTCAGTTTTTATTCAGGATCTCTAGAGTCTTTCCTGACTGAACCCCACACACACTAGACTATGAATTACAGATCTTTGTGATTGAATTAATAGGTAAATATTAAAGGTCTGTAATTAAGGTATTATTTAAATGACTTTCTCAAAATTTCAATAAAAATAGTTTCTTTAAAAAGTGAATTTAGTGAAGCTATGTTGTAGCCTCAGCTGTCCTGGGGCACACTGACGGAGGCGGGGATGCCATGCTCAGCGCCCTGCAAGTCCCTCCGACCACCACCAGTAGGCAAGGTGGGTGAAGTGTCTCCAAGGACACATCGACAATGTAACCCAGCAGGAGCTGGGGTTGAACCGGCGACCAAACAGACAACCACTCTACCAGCTGAGCTACACGCTCAATAGACCTCTTTACCAAACAATACTGGTATCGGATTCTTTTGAAACAACAATAAGGCAGAATAATAAAGCACTCAGTGATGTTTCAAGACACAAGGGCTTTCTTGCTAAAAACCAGAAAATAGGTTGCACTGTGGTCTAAAGGTCGTACTGTGGTATATACAATGTATTGTAGTATAGACGTTGTACTGTGGTATATACATAGTGCCATGGTATACTGTATATGATTTATTGTGGTAAAGATGATGTATTGGGGTATAGATGTTATATAGACATATAGTGGTATAGATATTGTTGTGTTTATGTTTATTTTTATTCATTTAGGAGATGCTTTTTTCCAAAGCGACTTACAAACACCTGTCAGTGTCTGTGGAAGGAAACCGGAGTACCTGGAGGAAACCCACACAGGCATGAGGAGAACGTGCAGCTCTACACAGAAAGGCCACAGCTGGGATTTGAACCTGTGACCTTCTTGCTGCAGGGCAGCAGTTCTACCAACTGCATCACCGTGCAGCCAATGTTACCTACTGTATATACCGTGGTTCATACGTTGTACTGCATTTAACCCATCTCTGAACAACAGAGGGCAGCCATTTTGATGACACATGGGAGGCAGTTGGAGGTTCAGTATATTGCCCAATAACTGTGTGTTAGAACCCTGATCTCCCATGACACATCTCTCCTCACCTGAACCATGGTCATCCCTATAAGTGGTCAGTGTGGGATGTGACCAAAAGACGTCCACTGCTATGTTTTTCTGAGACTCCTCCAGTCTCTTTGTACCTCTGTTGCAACCTGCTGATGACACTCTGTGACCTCTAAGCTCAGTGGGCACTCAGAACATTCTGTTTGAGGCCTTGAGGTGAAGTACTGCTGATCATTTGTTAGATGTGGTCTGGGTCTTATACTGTCAAAACTGTGAGCAGCATAATGAGGAGGACTGTTTGAATACCAACTCCAACTAAAGGTTTTTAAAGATAAAATACAAATGTTTTTAAAAAATAAAATGGGTTAAATAATTTGAAAATAAAGTACAATAAACAAATGTCTTTTTAAAGTGCCTGTGACTCCATATTTAAATCACTTTATATTAAACAGGTGTAATCTTTGATGCCTCTAGATCAGCGTTGCACCATTAGAACTCAAAATACGCTGTAATTATTTCCTAACGAGCAACTCAGAGATCAGAAGAAAGCGCCGCCTTCCGGTTCTGCTGGGTTTCTCCTTATTTGGCAGCCTGACACTTCTGCTGCAGCAGGGGGCAGTGTCCAGTAGGGGGCAGTGTCCAGTAGGGGGCAGTGTCCAGTAGGGGGCAGTGCCGTCACGTGAAAGAGAAACGAAACTGAAACTAAACACTGCGCCGGCACTGCCTCGCTCCAGTTGTCGTGAACGTGCATGTGGGAGGAGAATTGACCATATAAGCAAGTCCGGATCACTATGACCTCATAGCGGGCTGGAGTGAAAAAAAAACGGTTTGAAACCTGGGTCTGAAATCTGGAAGAGCTTCTCACTGGCTGGACTAGGAGACCGTTTTTTGCTCTTTCTGGCAGGTTTAAGGTGAGAACTCAACGTTGCAACATGATAGATAAGTCAGAAAACATGGAAACCGATGTCATGGGACCTTTAACCCTTTAAAGGGCACTCAGTGAAATACATGTAGAGTTTTACCTATTAAAGTAATAATATGCAACTTTTTCATATTTTTAAATCTTCTCCTTGAGCCAGTCTGTGCTAATCTGACTCTTTACAGAGTTAATGAAAAGTCACTTAGCCCCATCTGGTGGTTAGATCCGGAATACCACGATTGTAAGATCTCCGTCTCCGTCACGGTACCCAGGAAGTCACGTGTCTCACGAGGGTTAGGCTAACCCAAAGTGGCTAGCTGTTATGCTAGCTCTGGAGTGTTTTTAGCTCATGATTCCTGATTTTTTCCATCTCTCCCTGCTTGAACACAGCTGATTTCTTTGAAGGAGTAAATAACCGCTCCTGTAGAAAGCTATGAAGGCTGAGGAGACATTTCAACAGGTAGATTTAGGCGTTTAGAAGCTGAAACAATATGCTAACTTGTGTAATGCAGTGATTTAAAGCGGACACCAGAGGGCGCCCAAAACAAGCAAAACTGCATATTATCACTTTAAGAGTTTGTGGAAATATTCAAGGACATTTTTCTGTTTTTTGGTTTTTTGTTTTGTTTTTTACGTTAAATGTTTTAATTAGTTTTTAAAATAATGTTTGGAATAATACATTTTTAATAACCTTGTTACTTTTTTCTGACTGACTTGGACTTTTTTATTATTTTTTTGTAAAAGTTTCAGGTTCAGGATGCAATCTAAATTTTAAAAAAGGTGATAAAATCTGGTCACTTGTCCTTTAAAAGGTTTAAAAATCAAAGAATTTCATAAACCTTAAAATGTTCAAATTTAAACATTTTCAAGGATTTGTGTGCTTTGTAAGGACCCTGTTGTCCTCCGGTGTAGAGTCAGGGCCTGTTTTCGTTCGGTGTGAGTTAGAGGGAGGGAGGGAGGGAGGGAAGCTCTGGTCTTTGGGCTTGTCCAGGAGGTTTAAAAACAGAGTGGGACAGGAAGTATTTACAGCGTGTTTATGACACCCGACCGGGGGAATTCACTCCTGAACATGCGCTCATATTTAGGTACTATATTTTCCTGTAAAGCTTATCTGATCTGTTAGACTAAATCCAGGAATATAAATACACTTTTTACAGGGCTTCTCTTATATACTTGGACCTTTTGAACTACTGAGTTAAAGATTTTTAAAGGACATTTTTCTGATGTTTTTATTTTATTCATTTTAGAAATTCATTTTATTTAGTCATTTAATGTGACTAGTAAACAACACATGATTGAGTGAACATTTAGAACACAATCATTACCAATAAGCACTAATCAACACCTATCACAACTAATTACCACCAGTCCAGTCAACACTAATCATAACCAATAACTACCAATCACCACTAATCCACACCAAACACCACTAGTGATCAGTCATGACCAATCACCCCAGATCAATCAACACTAATTAACACCAATCACCATCACCACTAATTACCTAGCCTGGCAAGACAGACTATACTGTATATGGCCCTGATCCTTAGAAGCAATTCACTCATAGGGGCGGGATCAACGATTGTCAATCAAACTGTCGTCACATGCTATTGGATAATGCTAGGACCAATCAGAGCCATTTAGCAACAACCGGAACCAGCTGGTAAATACAGCTTTTACTGCATCCCGTCAGCAAAGAAGCCAATACATCATTTTTCAAAATAAAGGACTGAAGTGCCTCCATCTGTTCATGACTTCAAGAAATCCCCAATTCGTCAAAATCGTCCAAAGTTGATGATGATGTTTCAAATCAGAAGACGGATAGATTGAATCAAAAAAGAATACAACCATTTCCCACTGTGTAACATAAACATGTACCGTAGATACACGTACACATAGAAACACATTAGTGGTGGGCATAGATACTTTTTAAATCTAAATCTTTTTAAATCTAAATCTAAATTTTAAATCTAAATCTCACCCTAATCTAGATTCATCTAGATTAAACTGGCTCATTTGAATTCAGCCAAAGGCATGCATAATACCGTATGTGTGCTCCCTAAATAACAACTAAAGGAAGTCTTTGACAGCAGGTTTCTAAAGCCAGGAGGAGCATTAGACCAGGGGCTCAGCTCCTGTTTCCAAAACGCATCACAAACTGAGAAAGTTGTTCTACTATGATAACTGGTGATGAAAATAAATGAAGAAAACAAAACGATTTTAATGCACCACCAATTAACACCTTTAACATGTAGATTCATCACTTATATCAGTGTTAATCAGTGTTAATTTCATGATTAGAACATTGCTTTTTCAAAATATTGCAAAAACATAAGAGAGTCAGTCTTTTGAACGGCTCTTTGAGGTGAACTGCTCCCTAGTGAACGGCTCCCTTCACAGAGTCACAAAGCCCATCCATCACTAGCTCAAAAGTTACAATTCTCCTTTTGTAAAAGCACAGGGTTTTTCAGATTGTTGTTTTAAAATAGGACTAGTTTGTGAGCAGCTGTCACGTGACCGGTTTAGACCAATGCAGCGGCCACATTTAGTAAACAAATCCAACAAGGCTCAACATGCGGTGATTACTCCTCTCCTGTATTTCCTCTACACGCGGTGCGCCTCACGGCAGCGATGCTGCTCACCCTTTGTACATTCTCAAATGAATCCGTTCACTGGAGCTATGGGGCCCTCTGGATCGTAGGGCCCTATGCACAGTGCATGTTCTGCATGTGGTAAGGAGCGGGTGAAGCTTCCTCAGTTGTCCACTGATCTGTTCTGCTGTGACACTGGGAGGGGACTGGGAGGAGGAGGAGGATGTGGAGGAAGAAGAGGACGACACCCTAATGTTAGGATGAGGCTGAGGAAAAGGGGGTGTCATGATGTTGGGAGGGAGAAGGAGACAGAGGAGAGGGGGCTGTAGTGAGGGTGGGCTGGTCAAACCGATTGAAGAAGTTGACTTGGTTTGCCTTTTCCACAGCTGTGCTGTTATTATGTTGTGGCCTGTGATCTTTTTCACAACATTCCAGACCTCCTTCATGTTATTTTTCCTCAGCTTTTGTTCCATCCATCCTTTGCCTCCCTCAGGCATAATTTCCCTTCCCGCTGTTCTTCTTTCAGCCTCTCCCTGTCATTGCTCCTGAAGATGTTGAGGCCAACTTTGAGTTTCTGTATTATCCATGGTTTGTTATTAGGATAACATCATATCATCTTAGAAGGGATCAGCAGAGGAGTTGAGAAATTCTGTTAGACGGTGTGTCACCCCTCACAATCTTCTCCATAACCACCACTCACCATCACTCACTACTAATCACCTCCAATCACCACTAGTCAGCACTAATTATACCACCAATCAGCAGTCATCACCACCAGTCACCGCTAATACCCACTAGTCACCACCAATCACCACCAGTCACCAATAATCACCACCAGTCATCAATAATCATCACCAGTCATCAATAATCACCACCAGTCATCAATAATCACCACCAGTCATCAATAATCACCACCAGTCACCAATAATCACCACCAGTCATCAATAATCACCACCAGTCATCAATAATCACCACCAGTCACCAATAATCACCACCAGTCATCAATAATCACCACCAGTCATCAATAATCACCACCAGTCACCACTAATCAACACTAGTCACCACCAATCAACACTAATCAACACTAGTCACCACCAATCAATACTAATCACCACTAATACCCACTAGTCACCACCAATCACCACCAGTCACCAATAATCACCACCAGTCACCACCAATCACCACTAGTCACCACAAATCAACACTAATCAACACTTGTCACCACCAATCAATACTAATCACCACTAATAACCACTAGTCACCACCAATCAATACTAATCACCACTAATAACCAGTAGTCACCACCAATCACCACCAGTCACCAATAATCACCACTAGTCACCACTAATCAACACTAGTCACCACCAATCAACACTAGTCACCACCAATCAATACTAATCACCACCAGTCACCACTAATAAACACTAGTCACCGCCAATCACCACCAGTCACCAATAATCACCACTAGTCACCACCAATAACCACTAGTCACCACCAATCAATACTAATCACCAACAATCAACACTAGTCACCACCAATCAATACTAATCACCACCATTCACCACTATTCACCACCAATCAATACTAATCACCACCAATCACCACCAATCAATACTAATCACTACCAATCACCACTATTCACCACCAATCAATACTAATCACTACCAATCATCACTAGTCACCACCAATCAATACTAATCACCACCAATCAACACTAGTCACCACCAATCAATACTAATCACCACCAATCACCACTATTCACCACCAATCAATACTAATCACTACCAATCATCATTAGTCACCACCAATCAACACTAGTCACCACCAATCAATACTAGTCACCACCAATCAATACTAATCACCACCAATCAATACTAATCACTACCAATCAATACTAATCACTACCAATCAACACTAGTCACCACCAATCAATACTAATCACCACCAATCACCACTATTCACCACCAATCAATACTAATCACTACCAATCATCACTAGTCACCACCAATCAACACTAGTCACCACCAATCATCACTAGTCACCACCAATCAACACTAGTCACCACCAATCACCACCAATCACCACTAATCACCACCAATCAATACTAATCACTACCAATCATCACTAGTCACCACCAATCAACACTAGTCACCACCAATCATCACTAGTCACCACCAATCAACACTAGTCACCACCAATCACCACCAATCACCACTAATCACCACCAATCAACACTAATCACCACCAATCACCACTAATCACCACCAGTCACCACCAATCACCACTAATCACTACCAATCAATACTAATCACCACCAATCACCACTAACCACCACCAGTCAACACCAATCATCACTAATCACTACCAATCAATACTAACCACCAACAATCACCACCAATCACCACCAATCAACACTAATCACCACCAATCAACACTAATCACCACCAATCACCACTAATCACCACTAATCACCACCAGTCAACACCAATCACCACTAATCAACACTAATCAACACTAATCACCACCAATCACCACTAATCACCACCAGTCAACACCAATCACCACTAATCACTACCAATCAATACTAATCACCACAAATCAATACTAATCAACACTAGTCACCACCAATCACCACTAATCACCACCAACCATCCCCAATCGTGACCAATCACCACTAATTACCAGTAGGAATAATGACCAAACATGACCAGATAATCAACATTGTTGTGAAATATAATCCATGATGTGCAATACCTGTGTGTGTACTGTGCAATAGATTTCATGATGTGCAATAACCAATGCAGAATTTCTCAAAGCCATTGATCACTACTGATTTATGTATATAAGTATATGTGTGTAATCTGTATGCATATTTATGTGCTATTTACTCAACACTGTGTGTCTGTATACACATGGTATATTACTTATAAATAATACAAAATAAGGTACCCCTATTATCATCATCAAGATTTGTTGTTGTAAAAACTGCTGCTGTATTTCATTAGGTCCATTTTAATTTAATCCTTTGTACTATTGTTTATATCGTTTTTACTACTTTTTTACTCTCGTTTTTATGCTTATTTTTCTGTTGAAACTGCTTTCTGTTGATGTACTGCTGCTGGAAACTGAATTTCCCAGAGCAAAATTTCCTGAAGGATCAATAAAGTTATCTCCATCCATGCATCCATCCATCCATGCATCCATCCATCCATCCATCCATCCATCCATCCATCCATCCATCCATCCATCCATCCATCCATCCATCCATGCATGCTAATTGATGCCAATCACCCCACATCAGTCACTATCAAACATTACTAATAGGCACTAATCCCCACCAGGACTGCTGGTGGTTCCGGACTGTAACTAACAGGAGGATTTGGTAGTTCAGACTGTAACTGATCCAGATAGTGGATCTCCCCGCCTGCAGTCCAACAGCCAAAGCTTGTTGTTGACATTCACACACAGACTGGGATTACGTAACATGGGGTCCAGTTTTACAGCAACAGAAAACATGGATCTTTGTTAGATCTTTATTTGGGGTGTAGAAATAGATCTATACAGATTTCAGCAGAGAGAAATAAATGAGTAGTCTTTCTGTGATTGAACAAACTAAAACTAGCTGCTCACAGGTTCAACAGGTTTAGTTACCTTGCTCCTCTGGCATTGTCCAGCTGTCAGACCAAAGCAGGTAAACGCTCGTTTCTTTAGAAAATTAAAACTACAGCTGGAATCGCTGAAGTCCTATCAGAGTCCTCTGATGGTCATGCTACACATTCTGACCTTCGAGTGAGCACTCTGTCCCCCAGTATCTCTGGAATCAGCTGCAGGTCATGTGACCCGCCCACCTCTCAGTTATGGCAGATATTTGATATAAATAGAAACACAGAGCTCAAAGAGAAGGAGCTGCTAATATGTTGCTGGGTGTGACCCAGTCCCTCCAGTCCTTCCAGTCCTCTTAGTCGTCCAGTTCTCCAGTCCTCTACTCCTCTACCTCTACCTACCTAAGACCTCCCAGTCCCTCAGTCCTCTCAGTAGAGGAGATTAGAGCAGAGGCTAAAAGCGTGGGATGTGTCTAATAACAGGAGGAAACAGCTTCTAGATTACAGCTTAGGTCAAATAAAAACTGGCTGTCAATGGAAACCAGGCTGTTTGGATCATCACTCCCTCTCTAGCTGTGTAGTTTAGGGTGTTTATGCAGCTGAAGAAGGACTTATCGTACAGTGGTGACTCAGACGTTGTACAGGTGAAACAAACTAAGTGGTCTCAGAAAAACTGTAGAAATTTACAAACAGGTTACATAAATAATACTGTCCTGATCTGTGCCCCTTTGAATTCCCCAAGAGACTAGAACAGAAAGAAGTCTCTCAGTGGAGAAACTCAGGTGGAGCAGCAGCAACATGACAGGAGAGGGGAAAAAACAACACCTCACTACTGGACTTAGTATCCAGTCTAGATATTTATTGTTGATTTTCAAGTTTCTACAAAATCAATTTGGGTTGATATTGTGTAGGAGTTAAATCCATCTAACATTTAATGAGCTAATTTAAACCAGCTGTTCTAATGAAGTCACCTGGTTTAAACCAGCTGTTCTAGTGAAGTCACCAGGTTTAAACCAGCTGTTCTAGTGAAGTCACCTGGTTTAAACCAGCTGTTCTAGTGAAGTCACCTGGTTTAAACCAGCTGTTCTAGTGAAGTCACCTGGTTTAAACCAGCTGTTCTAGTGAAGTCACCTGGTTTAAACCAGCTGTTCTAGTGAAGTCACCTGGTTTAAACCAGCTGTTCTAGTGAAGTCACCTGGTTTAAACCAGCTGTTCTAGTGAAGTCACCTGGTTTAAACCAGCTGTTCTAATGAAGTCACCTGGTTTAAACCAGCTGTTCTAATGAAGTCACCTGGTTTAAACCAGCTGTTCTAGTGAAGTCACCTGGTTTAAACCAGCTGTTCTAATGAAGTCACCTGGTTTAAACCAGCTGTTCTAGTGAAGTCACCTGGTTTAAACCAGCTGTTCTAATGAAGTCACCTGGTTTAAACCAGCTGTTCTAGTGAAGTCACCTGGTTTAAACCAGCTGTTCTAGATTTATTAGCAGTTTTCATTAAAACCCCTCTATAGAACTGTTTATTGTCAGGTAGAAGTTTACTTCCTTCTGTCTACTCTCTTCTCTATCAGCTTCAAACTACTTCTGGCCTTAAAGCCAAACGTTTTTAGGATTGGTTAAGGGACGTTTTTATTTCATTATAACTGTTTTATTGTTGTAGAACTACATAATAAATACAACTGATTATTATATAATTCATTTTTTTAAATAAGTATTTAAATTATTATTTTTTCATATGTCATGCTTTAAATGGTTAAACCCAGACTGATAAGATACCATCATTCCTCAGAATCTAGTTGAGTAGAAAAAATGTCTCCAGTATTTTAGAATTGAACAGGAGTTTGGAGATTGGTTTGAAGTTTGAATGAACTCATTATTACTGTAAGTTTAAAAACACCATCCATAGGAAGCAAACACAAGGCCTGCTAATAAATACAATGCAACACTATTATTATCATTACTAAAACAGTACAACCAGTCAGTCACCAGACTGGACCAGCTTCCACAAAAGAACAGTCATGACTTAAGTGCTTCACATTAAGTCATTCACATGCTAATGGCAGTAAGCTACGTTGTAGACAGCAGCGTTATTGTGGGTGATGTGTCTTCCCCAAGGACACAATAACAAGGTGAACTGGCTGGAGTGGGAATCAAACTGACAACCCTCCAACTGCAAGAAAAACAGTCCACCTACTGAACTACTGCTGCCCTACTCTACGAATGTAGAAAACAACCAATCAGACATCAGCTCCATCAACACGCACGTACACCTTTAAGAGCAATAAATTATACGTATATCCATCATCAGCTGGTAACCCTATTGATCCATCAGTCATCAGCTGGTAACCCTATTGATCCATCAGTAATCAGCTGGTAACCCTATTGATCCATCAGTAATCAGCTGGTAAACCCTATTGATCCATCAGTAATCAGCTGGTAAACCTATTGATCCATCAGTAATCAGCTGGTAAACCTATTGATCCATCAGTAATCAGCTGGTAACCCTATTGATCCATCAGTAATCAGCTGGTAAACCCTATTGATCCATCAGTAATCAGCTGATAACCCTATTGATCCATCAGTAATCAGCTGGTAAACCCTATTGATCCATCAGTAATCAGCTGATAACCCTATTGATCCATCAGTAATCAGCTGGTAAACCCTATTGATCCATCAGTAATCAGCTGATAACCCTATTGATCCATCAGTAATCAGCTGGTAACCCTATTGATCCATCAGTAATCAGCTGGTAACCCCTATTGATCCATCAGTAATCAGCTGATAACCCTATTGATCCATCAGTAATCAGCTGGTAAACCCTATTGATCCATCAGTAATCAGCTGGTAACCCTATTGATCCATCAGTAATCAGCTGGTAAACCCTATTGATCCAACAGTAATCAGCTGATAACCCTATTGATCCATCAGTAATCAGCTGGTAAACCCTATTGATCCATCAGTAATCAGCTGGTAAACCCTATTGATCCATCAGTAATCAGCTGGTAAACCCTATTGATCCATCAGTAATCAGCTGGTAACCCTATTGATCCATCAGTAATCAGCTGGTAAACCCTATTGATCCATCAGTAATCAGCTGATAACCCTATTGATCCATCAGTAATCAGCTGGTAACCCTATTGATCCATCAGTAATCAGCTGGTAACCCTATTGATCCATCAGTAATCAGCTGGTAACCCTATTGATCCATCAGTAATCAGCTGATAACCCTATTGATCCATCAGTAATCAGCTGACAACCCTATTGATCCATCAGTAATCAGCTGGTAACCCTATTGATCCATCAGTAATCAGCTGGTAACCCTATTGATCCATCAGTAATCAGCTGGTAACCCTATTGATCCATCAGTAATCAGCTGGTAAACCCTATTGGTCCATCAGTAATCAGCTGGTAAACCCTATTGATCCATCAGTAATCAGCTGGTAACCCTTTTGATCCATCAGTAATCTGCTGGTAACCCTTTTGATCCATCAGTAATCTGCTGATAACCCTATTGATCCATCAGTAATCAGCTGATAAACCCTATTGATCCAACAGGTATTGAGGTCTTACCGGTGCTGCTCATGGTTGCAGTCAGATGTCCTCTCAGTCAGGTGATGCTCAGTAAACAGATCCACACTGACAGGTCATGGATGCTGCCAGCAGCATCAGCAGCAGCAGCCTGGTGGGTGGTTTAAGGTGGTTGTTTTGGGGTTGCTGTTTCCAGCTGCTGAGGCCGCTCTGATGTCTCCAAACATCTGCAACAGAAAAACAATGACCTGCGTAGTTCTGCTGCAGAGAAGCTCTGACTGAGCAGACACGGTGCAGGTTGGGTGTGGGCAGGGTGAAGAAGCACCACTCTATTAAAGCTAGAATCAACAGGAAACGGTGTCCTCTATGTGCTTTCAAAATAAAAGCGCACCTATAAGGTTTTAACAGATTTGTTGTCTCTCTTAAGTTAAAGCTTAGAATGATCAATACAACAAATCTGAACCAGGAGAAATCATTGAAACTACTAATATATACACAGACTTACATGCATACACATGTGTGTGTGTGTGTGTGTGTGTGTGTGTGTGTGTGTGTGTGTGTTTGCGTGCGTGCGTGTGTTTGTATATAGAAGGCATGATATGCTAAGTTGACTCAACAGCTATATAATGTATATGTTTATGGAAATTACAAATAAAGGGTCACTCATCAGTGTTCATTTCTTGAGGAGAAAAAATGCAAATCATCAAAAAATCTTCATTCTTTTATTTTAGATGGTGGAATATATATCACATATTCCCCGCTTACATAAACATAACTAAGACCGGTGCACAACAGAGTTTAGTCACAACAAGAACCTGGAACCGAGGCCAGTGGTTTTGCTTCATTTTTGTAACTGTATTTTCACAGCTCTGGTTACAGAATGATTTTAATACAGTATTATTCTAAAACGAACTATTACCACTGATTATTTTAAGCATAGAGCTCCACAGCAACACCTGGTGGAGCCCAGAAGACACAGATCAAAATGTTTGGTGTTCCTGGGGAGGAATGCTTTTACTTTGAAGGAAAGTTTTCCTAGCTTCCTGTCTCGTGCTAGCTGAAACTTACCTTATTTTGCTCTCCTCTCGCTCTCGCCTATCGAACAACGCCGCTGCGCTAATGACGCGGGGGTTTATGGGAAATGTAGTTGGTAAATAACTCGCTAACACGTGAGAGGTGTGCGCGCGGCCCGGCTTGGAGCGTCGCGCCAGTCCACTCCCGTTGAGAAGTTGTAGAGGTAGATTTAAACTAAAGCTAGCTTCTGGAGTATCAGCAGAGGCATGGAGGCGCCAGAGACTAACCCTGACACTCCGGGGATGGAGGCCATTATTCTAGGAGGCGGTCAAACGGCGCCATGTTGTCCTCACGGTGAGTTCAACACCAGACTCCCTTAAATAATCCTCTACTTTACAACATTGCAGCGTTTTAAAGTATATCAACATAATGAATAGCATAGTTACTGATAGTTTAACATTAAGTCAAATATTATGATACGTTCGGCATTCAGTTGACCATGATTGTTAGTATGGACAAAACGTTTAACCAAACTATTGAGATTAGCTGCTGAAGTTGACTGTTCTCTCTGTCCAGCACATGTTATAAGTCCAACACACTCTATGAACACAATCATCTTTTTATGTTGTTTTCACAGCTGTTATGGTCCTGTTGTCTGTTCATCTGTTATTGACTGAGTTCAGAGGAAAGTGAAAAGGTTTGCAGGTTACCATGGTGATCACACCATAGTAACAGAGACTATCACCATGGTATGAATGATCCATTTATTTTGAACAAAACAATTTTTGAGAGAATGTTTACAATCTACTCAGAATAAAGTGTTTCAAGTTACAAAAACATGTAAAAAAAACAAAGATATCAGAAAAAGAGTAACCCTAACCCTATAATCTGATATAACCCTACCCCGTCTGATCAATCAAGATACTTACAATGAAATTATCATCACTGTAATATATGTCAGAAAAGACATACATATACACATGTACATGATACATACACACAAACACCCATCTGTGTGTGTGTGTATATATATATATATATATATATATATATATATATATATATATATATATATATATATATATACATATATATACACAGGTCCTTCTAAAAAATGATCATATTGTGATAAAGTTGATTATTTTCTGTAATGTTCTGATAAACATTAGACTTTCATATATTTTAGATTCATTACACACAGCTGAAGTAGTTCAAGCCCTTTTATTGTTTTAATATTGATGATTGTGGCATACAGCTCATGAAAACCCTAAACTCCTGTCTCAAAAAATGAGCATATCATGAAAAGGTCCTCAGTCTAAACGAGCTCTGAACCTAATCATCTGGATCAACTCATTCACTCTAAACACCTGCTAAAGATTCCTGAGGCTTTTAAAAACTCCCAGCCAGGTTCATTACTCAAAACCACAATCATGGGTCAGACTGCCGACCTGACTGCTGTCCAGAAGGACATCACTGACACCCTCAAGCAAGAGGGTAAGACACAGAAAGACATGTCTGAAGGAACAGGCTGTTCCCAGAGTGCTGTATCAAGGCACCTCAGTGGGAAGTCTGTGGAAGGAAAAAGTGTGTCAGAAAACGCTGCACAGCGAGAAGAGGTGACCGGACCCTGAGGAAGATTGTGGAGAAGGACCGATTCCAGACCTTGGGGGACCTGCGGAAGCAGTGGACTGAGTCTGGAGTAGAAACATCCAGAGCCACCGTGCACAGGCGTGTGCAGGAAATGGGCTACAGGTGCCGCATTCCCCAGGTCAAGACACTTTAGAACCAGAAACAGCAGCAGAAGCGGCGGACCTGGGCTACAGAGAAGCAGCACTGGACTGTTCTCAGTGGTCCAAAGGACTTTTTTCAGATGAAAGTACATGTCAATCGGAAATCAAGGAGCCAGAGTCTGGAGGAAGACTGGGGAGAGGGAAATGCCTGAAGTCCAGTGTCAAGTCCCCACAGTCAGTGATGGTCTGGGCGCCATGTCAGCTGCTGGTGTTGGTCCACTGTGTTTTATCAAGGGTCAGCAGGGTCAATGCAGCTAGCTAGCAGGAGATGTTGGAGCACTTCATGCTTCCATCTGCTGAAAAGCTTTATGGAGATGAAGATTTCATTTTTCAGCACGACCTGGCACCTGCTCCCAGCGCCCAAACCACTGGTCACTGGTTTACTGACCATGGTGTTACTGTGGTACTCTCCTGACCTGAACCCCAGAGACAATCTGTGGATATTGTGAAGAGAAAGTTGAGAGACGCCAGACCCAACGCTCTGGATGAGCTTAAGGCCGCTATCGAAGCATCCTGGGCCTCCAGAACACCTCAGCAGTGCCACAGGCTGATCGCCTCCATGTCACGCCGCATTGAAGCAGTCATTTCTGATAAAGGATTCCCACCAAGTACTGAGTGAGAACTGAACATCATTATCTGAAGGTTGACTTGTTTTGTATTAAAAACACTTTTCTTTGATTGGTCGGATGAAATATGCTCATTTTTTGAGACAGGAGTTTAGGGTTTTCATGAGCTGTACATCATCAATATTAAAACAATAAAAGGGCTTGGACTACTTCAGCTGTGTGTGATGAATCTAAAATATATGAAAGTCTAATGTTTATCAGGACATTACA
>SSNR01000060.1:2453839-2536186 GCA_006937965.1 Callopanchax toddi | reverse complement strand
GAGAGCAGTTTTTGAATCTAACGTCCAAAGGCTCCTCCTCAAAACATCTCGACACGCGCGTCCGGTCGCGTGTGCGCGCGTGCGCGCGGCGCATATACTTCGGACATGAACTGTACAGCTCAATGTGTAGGGTTTAATCACTCACAGTTCACAATCTTATTCCAACAACACTACGAGGGTCTGATGAGCCCTCTCTGTCCCTGCTGCTTCTGATATTAGCTCTGTTAGCAGAGAGCTGCTGCTGGACTCTGAAGCTGAACTTGACTCGGCCCTGGATGAACTTTCTGACCAAAATAAACGCATAATTCTGTCAAGCCTTGCCATTTTGTGAGGTGAAAGGTTTAAAAATAAAAATAAATCCGTCTTTATCTGGGGAATGGGTAGGTTTTTAGTAGAAATGAGCTGTGAGTCCTCAGTGAACGGCTGAGACGGCAGAGAAACGCACGGAGCGTCCTGTACGACAGCGCCCCCTACTGGTACAGGTTTGGTCGATGCGCGTGCATGTTGAGAGAATGCAGAAATTTGAATTTCATTGGCTGAAAAATGTCGGCGGCAAGAAAAAATGGAAAGGGGTCTCTAGGAGGAAGGAGGGTCTTCATCAGAATGACAGATGTTGTGGAACTCAACCCATAGATCATAGTTTAGACCTGAAATATCATTTAAAACATTTAGAAAACTTTGATACAGAGAAAAATGCTCCAGAGAGCCGCTTTAATATTCTTAAACATGTTGAGGATGTTAAAGATAGTTTAATTGTGAGTTTTAACGGACCGTAGCATATGTTTTAATGACTGGGGAAGTTAGTTAATTTAGTTAACCTAGTTGGGACTTTAAGAGTCACTTTAGGGCTAATTTGAGTTTGGAATGGAATTTAGTTTTGGCTTAATTTAGTTTGGAAGAATTAAGCTTTATCAAAGCAAACCTCTCGATCAGAAAGTGGTGTTCGCTCACTGACAGGTGGACGCTCCTAGATCTGGCAGGCGTTGGTTTCTCCACGAGCTGAGGCTGGAGTCCCCAGACTCGGAGTGGTGGTCCTGGAAGGCGTGGCCGCCGAGGACCTCGCCGGACAGTCCGTGGATACGTCCGGATCAGCAAGGGAGGCATTTCAGCAGGCATGCTGAAGTCATTTCTGATCACCCCGTGGTGAGGGAGAGATGAGAGGGAGAGACACAGGCAGGTCTCTCAAGGCCTTGTTCAAAGCTGATGAAGGTTCAGCTAAGATAGCAGCATAGCAGCTCCGACTGCTTCAGGCTGTAGACCAAGACTGAGACAAGACAAGACTAGTGAGACTGGCTTGTACCGGAACTGAATATTAGTTTTGAGACGAGTTATCTTAAATTTAACCAATCAGAAGATATTAAGTGTACTAATCAGAACTGAGTTAGTGGAGTTGTGAATGGCTCTGATTGGATAAGGGAACCGTGAGGGAGTTTACCAACTCACATGACTTCCGCCCGTTAACACTCACATTATATTTGTAGGAAATGCATGACATAGCAGAGAAGCATATTATAACACTTTGAGTGTGAGTGTGTGGGTGACCCTGAACAGGAACAACAAGAGAATGTTCTGTAAACAAGAGATTACAGTTGGAACACCAGTCTGTGGTGTTAAAGAAGAGACTTCTTTACAGAGAGTGTTTTATTAGACCAGCTAGTGTCCAGTTAAGGTCATCTGGGAGATGGACACTTGAAAGTGGACAGTTGGACACCTGTAGGGATCTTGATTCAGGTTAAACATAATCCAAGAGTGATTGTATTCCAAGTTATTGGGAAAAAGATGGATTATTGTTGTGATGGTCAACAGAGGTCAAAGGTCAGAGGATGTAGCCTATTTGGTGAGGCTACACAGGGTTAATGAAAAGTCTCTCTGCCCCATCTGCTGCTTGTGTCCAGAATACCACGTTTGTAACTTCTGAGTCTCTGGGCCGGTGCCCGGAAGTCTCACAAAGTCACGTATCTCACGAGGGTTAGGCTAACCCAATGTGGCTAGCTGTTATGCTAACATCGGGGTGTTTTTAGCATGATTCCTGCTTGTCTTTTATCTCTCCCTGCTTGAACACAGCTGATTTCTTTGAAGGAGTAAATAACCGCTCCTTTAGAAAGCAACGAAGGCTGAGGAGACATTTCAGCAGTTAGATTTAGGTGTTTCTGAGCAAAAACAATGATGCTAACGTTTTTATGGCAGTGATTTAAAACGGACACTAGGGGGTGCCAAAACAAGCAAAACTGCATAGTATGCCTTTAACAGGTTAATAAGAACATAAATTGACATAAATACATGTGCACACGATTTTATGCATGTGCACAAAAACATACATGCACATTAAGGAATGTTATGATTTACACAGTAATTTTTTTTTTACTCCTTCTATTTTCAAACTGACTCCTGGAACAGCCCCTGAATACAGCCTGGGAATATTTTATTATGCACTTTAAAAAGTGATCAGGTATGGGTTTTGCGTGTATTTATTTCCCCAAACCTCCTAACACTTCATGTATAGTGGAAGTAGTAATAGCAATAGCTTTATACATTTTAGCTTTAACATCATTTATATGTGGTTTCCAGCTCAGCCTTTGATGTTTTGTAACACCCAGTTTATCCTGAGTTTTGATAGATTCTTTTTTTTCTAGCTCACAAATATAGTATTTGTTTTAGATTGAATGATGGGGTTAAATTATGATTGTTGGTTCAATACAATCTTGAGTAAAAGGTGAGAAATGTTTTATGCAAGCTGCTGCTACACATTTACATAATCACTCATATTTAATGTTATTAAACTGGGCTAGGACTGTTATCCATTATGCAACAATGGCACACGCTTAACAAAATAAAAGATAAAACTCTGTTTTTAAACACTGAATGTAAAAGGAGAATGGCGTTCCTTTAGCTGAGCTCACTGGTAAATGTGTTGAATTCCTGAAGCGCCGTGGAGCTCGTGTTTGATGCGCGCAGCGTGTCAGCTGGGATTCGTCTGGAAGCGCTGATGATGGCTGACAGACGAGAGAGCTTGCTCTGCGACAACCTGCTCTATTTGATGTCATCCACTCTGCTTCATAAGGATCCCTCCTCACACACACAAACAGGCGCTCGGTTCATCGGTTTAGGATCCCTGACAAATCAAATGAATGCACAGTGACCTCTTCAGCACTCAAGTAAATAACATTTCTGAAATTCAGTCTAAAAGATCCGCAAAGTCGAAGTTCACTTCTGCTCAATCTATTTTGTGTCAAAGCATAAGATGCGTTGTGAAGGGAATGTGACCCAACTCTTAGAGAATAAAGCACAATGCTGCTGCAGGATGGCTAAAAGGTTTTTAAAGTCCTGGATGATGGCAGCGGTCCTGATTCATGGGCGACGATGTGAACGGTAAAAGGCTTTGAGATCACATTATGTTGTTAAACAAATGTAAAAACAATACCCCCCCCCCAGTCCATTATAACCTGTTCTTATAGATGCATGATCTAACTTTTTGTTTTTAGCCTAATATTAACTTCTCCACTTATTTTCCTTCAGGCATATGTAGCGTTTAGACCAGAGATGATTTCAGGGACCAAGCCTTTTAACTTGTTCATTACTTTAGTCTTATACAGAAAAAATAGGAAAAAACAAACTATTTAAACATTTAGACATCCAAAAGTTCCAGTTCAATTAATAAATAAACTATTTTAAATAATCCTACAACTGAGTAGGGTAGTTTAATATGTACAAGATGTGTATTTTGTATATTATACATCAAAACTTAGGTATATTTAGTCTTTTTTGCTTTTTGCTGTAGGACTGAAGGTTTTCTCTCAAATCCATGCAGAGTGCAGAGAGTTAATCAGATCAGAGTCAGACTGCTGTTTCAGGCATTTTGTTTTAATTTAGTCCTTTAACTTTCCACACCAAGAGAAAAGCATTGAAAACTTTTTCTTTTTTGCATATTTAATCATTTGGGTTAGTGAGAGTTCTAATATATTGCATAGTAATAATAATGTGCATTATTACTAATAATTATTATAGAGTAATAATGTTAAATTTTTAATTCAAACATTCCCTTCTTCCTTAGAATTTTATAAAGTTCATATAAGAATCAAAACATGTCCTGCCAAAGGTCAATGAGTTCATGATCTTTGGGTGGTTTCCATGGTGACCCTATTGCTCCACTGGCAGCAGCTTTAACATTTCTGTTGATTTTGGCTCCCGTTAGACTTATTATACTGTTTATAGCTGAAAACATTTAGTCAAAGTGTAAATCATTACAAATTATCTTTACATTTTCCCTCCATGCCCATAAAATAAAATAAACCTTTGACACCTTTAGCGCTAACGAGCTAACTGGTGAGGTCAGGTAGTGAAATAAGCTGGTTTTTAGATACCAGAGCCCTTTGTGAAAGTCAAACAGACGTTATATTAAACTCAGTTGAAGCTGATGGAGTATAAACCTGACCAAAAGACCTGAATGGCTCCCCCAATCATGCCTGAAGGAGAAACCATCGCAGCTTTAATTTAAGGCAGCTGCTCATGTTCAGACCTCAGCTGTCCCTCTTTGCGTCATCACACGGCAGCTCTGCTCTGATTTCTGAAGAGCTCAGGTGATCAGAGGTGGAGCAGCACATCTAAGAGGCGGGAATGGATCCAAGGCCAAAGATCCTGCGTCGGGTCCCTGAAGCCAGAAGGGTGAAAAGGGGGTGAGGTGCTGCGTCGTCCCAGCACATGCTCTCAGCATTAAAGCAGCAGTGGCTCATTTTGCATGGCTCTGCCTGGCTGCACTCTGCTCTGTACTCCTCTGTGTCACTCTGATTATGCTCTGCTGGAGCTTTTTTACACCCACAAAGGAAAAAGAAAGAACCAATCTTGGCTTTTTTCCCCTTCTTTGCACAGATTTAAAGCAGAATCACAGCCGTTCTAATATTTTGGAATTGGCAGGCCTCGGAGAGGAAACATATTACTCTGATAGCAGTATGTGTGATGAAAAGACGATTCATTTATTGCCAAGCAGCTCAATTCACACATTGTGCCGTCGTTTATTATTATTTTTTGCACCATTGGTTGTTTGTGATAGATTGGAACCTCAGGAAGTGTGTGTGATGACGCCTGCTGTCACGTTACACGTCTTTCCTGGCAGTGCTGTCGTTTCTCTCGCTGTTGCCAGGTAGAAACGCGGAGCTGAAGCTTTACCGCGCAGGCTGTATCTGTGATATAACTCCACTTTATTTATGGCTCCTGTTATTTTCTGATGTGGCTGAACAAACAGGCTAAACGGGTAAATGTCGGAGCTTCTCCTCTCTGCAGCATCACACACAAAGCAAACACTTTGCACGCAGAGCTCCGTTTCATCAACGTAACCGTCAGCTCCTCTCTGCTGCTCTCTGAAGTTTATGATCTATTTCTAGAATACGTGGTTTCAAGAGGGACATCTCTTATGCACATTGTAAATATTTCCCCAGCCTGTCCATTAAATACATTATGCATGGAGGGACTCTCCTGCAAATCATGCAGGCTGTCAAACTGCTTTGGGTGAATTGATTTTATAATCTCAATTAGCCACACTTTGTATTATTATTATTATTTTTTTGGATCTTGCGCGGGCTGTGAGTGTTTGCTCGTTTCCTTGTCGGTGTGTTTCAGGAAGGTTAATTATTTTCAGACAGCCTCTGGTGAGAAGCACTTTGATGTACAAAGCAGTTCTACACGAGAACACTTCTCAGCTGAAAGCTCATTTGTCTGTGCAGCCTGCATGCAGCGTTGTTTCTGTCTGGTGTCAGTTTCGAATGCTTTAATTGACTTTAGAAGCAAAGATGAGCAGGCATTTTAGCTTTTTGACATAAAATAGAGACGTCTGTGTGCACATGCGCTTCCCTCCGGATGTCATGTGATGCAGGAGCGTTTTAATGACTTTGTGCTGATTAATGACCCTCTGCATTATGTAAACGAGACGAGAGGAAAATGGAAATTTCATTTATGTTTGTTCATCCTGTAGCAATCCTGAGAAAACCACAAACTTTGCAGGAAAAAAAGTGGAAATGTTATGAAAGATTTTTGACCAGTTCTAGGTAATAAACATTTTTTACATTCTTTCATTTTTATTTGTTGGTTTCAGTTATTTAGCAGCATTTACAGTTTTTTGTCAAATTGAAGTGTGTTTTTGTGTAAAACTTATAAGTAATAACTATCTTTCTAAGTGTAGATTGTAGAGGTGTATTGGCAATAATCTGGCAATATGATATGCATCACAATACAGAGGCAACAATATGATATATCGCGATACTACAAGCGACATTACGATATTTATTAATTGAACTGTTGAGCTGAATCAATTTGCTTTATGCTGAAATGAGCCTTTAATGCTACATCGTCATGGTAACTAGACACATGTGCTCACAAATTTGTCGTGTTGCCCGAGTATTTGACTCTGCTGTTGCAGATTTTACAGACTGCATAACTCCTGTCACACGCTTTACATTTCTTTGTTTTAAAACCAAAATGTGTCACAGATCAGCTTTAAAAGCTGCTGCGGCCGACTGCATCCTCTACGCTTCATTCATCTGATAGCTGTGTGAAGTTAGCAACATTTACCACTCATTATCACCAGAGCTCAATGTTCCATGGAAGCAGAGGTTTGCTGAGGACTGATGACTGCAGCCAACAAGTGATCGGATGTTGAAATGCAACAAAAATTTTACATGTAAATTGTTAATAAGAAATCAATATCTTGCTTTAAAAATACTAATTTACTGTAATATTGTGACATGAAATATCGAAATACTATATCAGTATATTGATTTTTTTCTTACATCCTTATAGATGGCTTCCTGAATGGCCTCAGTTTTGAAGAAATATAATTTACACTCAACAGGACCGATGGGCTAATGGTTAGTCCGAGCACAGCTAGACTCAAGTGTATTGTTTTTGTCTTTAAACAGCTCTGATCTCCTAAACTTTATAGCAGCTCAATCCCTGAATCTCTTAATATGTTTTTCCCCCCAAAAATAACCACATGGTGTGAAATCAGAGGTTTACAAAAATGTGTTTGCATGAACTGCTGTCAAATTTAGGGGCATTAAGCTGTTTTAAGTTGGCAGATATCTGCTTTATGAGATCATTCAGACAAGACAAACTAATCAGTCCTGGAAGACATTATTACTAGGGATGTACCGATACCACTTTTTTCAAAACCGATCCGATACCGATACTTAAATCTCAGTACTCGCCGATACCGAGTACCAATACCGATACTTTTACCATACAAAGAAAAAGCAACAAATTGGAATGCAGGTTTTATTTTTTCTTCTCTGCTTTTTACAACAAATAACTGAGTTAGATAAAAAAAATTAATTAAAATGATCACAAAACTAAAATATAAGGTGAAAAATAACCATTTTCTGTGATTTCACAGTGAAATTATTGCAGTTTTCCACATTTTAACCAAATAAAATGAACTATTTGGCACCATCTCCAGCTCTCAACCCACACTGTTCCTCTTTATCTCAATAGCTCCCCCTAGTGTTCAATATAGGAAACTACAACAGAAATAACAAGTCACAGACAGTGAAGCCACTGGTATCAGGTAACTTTAACCGGTACCGGTATCAGGCCTAATCCCTAATTATCCCTAATTATTACTAATTATCACTATTTCTTTGAAGTCAGGCTGCTCAGGAAGCAATCTACAATGGATCAGATACGTTTTATTTTACCATTTACACAAAAATACACTTCAGAATGGCTAAAAATCTATTAAAAACACTTCCAATAAATATGATGGACATGACAACATTTTGTAAATTTATCTAAAAAATACACTGACAGCATTTAGATGCCAGAACAGATTTTTCTAATGAGAAAGTTGATTTTAAAAAAGAGGTTTTAGAGATTTGTTGAAAGTTTTTTAAGTTATCAGCCACTTCAGATGAATCATTAGCATTATATAACTAGAGGTTAAACTAGAACAATGTATCAAAAACAAAAAGACTTAAATAATGTAAAAATCAACAACAATAATAACCTGATCCTGTGTGGGAAAAGGCAACTGTTGTGAAAAATGAGGTGATGTAATCAGAAAATGAACTAAAGACGAAAAGCAAAAACCTGAACAGGATCCACAAATATCAAGTTCTGCAAAATAAAAGAAGTCAAGCAGCTTTCATCTGAACGTAAAACAGAAGCTTCACAGAAATAAAAAGCACAAGAAACCCCGAGATTAGAGCCGAGTGGAAATAAGGTCCAATCACGAAAAACCCACCCACAACCATGACAGGTGGAGCAGTTCAGGGTGGTCTGGGGGTGATTGAACTGACCCCATCATCAAGTGATTTTCATAAGGTGTTGAACTCTTTCACATGCAGCAAATGATCCCTCCTGAAGGGGCGCGGTAACAGGCAGCTTGACGGGAGGAGATGAGATTTCCCTGAAATTGAAAAGCTTCCCCTGGAGATGTTGGTGTGAATGTGTGAACAGCATCAAACAGTAACTGAATCTTTATTTATTTTTCTTTAAATACATCCCATAGAGGCAGGAAAAGATCAAACCTGAACACATTTAGTAGAAACAAACTGAAAGAGAGGAAGTTCTGACTCCTTCTTTTCCCTCGTTCAGTCTCATCCTCAGGAGCAGTGAACAAAACATTTTCTAAAATTTAAAAGAGACGTGAACAAATGAGACTTTAATATAATCACCCTGAAAAGCCTCTGACTCACGCTTCCATCTTGTCTTCAAGATGTTTGCATCATTTGAGCTTATTGATCAAACTGTTCAGATTCCAATCAGCTGCTTAGAGGACCTTCACAGACACAATGTCTAATCCAGCTTGTGATGACTAAAGGAGGTCTGTTAGTTCACATGGAGCTAGAACAGAAGAGACGTTTTTAAACTAAAAGCTGACGAGCTCCTTCTCCCCACTGGAGATGGTTTCAGTCGTCAAACAGACGAGCTGAGAGTCGTTTGAACTGTGGAATCTAAGAGAGAAAATCAGAAACAAAGAGAGGAGCAGAACGAAGCATTATATCCACTGAGAAGTTTGGAGCTGTTTTTGTCGGTTGAGTATCAGAGCAGATGCTGACCGCGTCTTCACTCATCACTCCATCATGGCTCTGAGTGTGTGTCTGATGTGTCATTTGGCCTTGAAGCAAACATTGTGTGTTTTTCTGTTTCAAGTTTGGTTCATTCACAACATCTCTTCTTTGAATCATGAGGCAAAAAAAGGCTTCTTTTTTGCAGCTTTACTAAAAATGTTGCAGTTGGATTTTTGTCCTGTTCTCTACTCTGGGTGTCAGACAAAGCCAGAGCAGTTTTACTCTACAACAGGAGAAGTGTTGGATACTCCTCCTGTTGCACAATTGACTTTATTGCATTTGTGGCATAATGGACCGCATCGGCTCGGGCAACAGAGTGGACAGGAAAAACAAGAGACAGACAACAAAAACAAGGAGAGAGAGATAGGGTTTATGTCTAAGTTGTGTGTGTAAGGGTTTGAAAAGGTGTGTATGCAAAGTTTCATTCTTAATGCACACACACTTTCCCATGTAAGCCCTTTAGGTTTCATTTCTAACTCTAAGATGTTAGATGAGCTCATCAAAACGATGCCACAGCGACTGCACGCTGTAATCAAAGCTAAAGGAGGTCCAACGGAATATTAGAGTGTGGTATGACTCCATCATCTTTCAACATAAATTGATCTTAGTTTCAAACTCTTGACAGAAAAGGCAGGAGGTGATCTGCAGTCCTTCAAGGAATGTGCTTTTATTTTAAAATGCAGAACTCAATCTGTTAACAACAAGATATCTTCTTTAAAAAGATTTTCAGGTAAATCTACGAGATAAGATTTCTGCCAAAAGGATCAACTAAAAAAATACAGTCACACGCAAAATTTACAAAAATAAAGCAACCTAAAAGGTGTTTCTAGCTCTTTGCCATAAGTGTGGACCTACTCCAAACCCTCATAACCAATAAGATTGAAGCACTGAAAAGCCCCGCCCACTGAGACTTTCTTTCAAAAGTTATAAGCAAACCATGCCCTTCAAAATAAAAGCCTAAATGGTCTGATTGAAGCTGAATTAGATGAGAACAAAAGGTGTGTAAAAAAATAAAATATGAATTATTAAGAAGGAAAAATTAATTTTCACAAGTTTTTATTTTTAGAGTGATTTATTTGTTTTTGAATTTCACACTTTTGTTTCTGAAATGTTCATTTGGGTTCCTTTATTTGGATATATTTTGTGTGTAACTGTATTTTTTTTTTGGATGATCTTTTTGGCACAAATCTTATCCCATATAAATCAGAGTGGACATGTTATGGTTAAGAAGAAAACAAATCTCACCTGAACATGGAGGAAAAGGACAAACACAGTGACATTATTTCAGAAATATTTCACAGTTTTATTGCATGAGCTTGAAGTATATCTTCCTGTTTCCATGGCGATGTCTGAAATATTCTGCTAGAGATGTGAAAATGTGTGCAGTGATCTTGAATGTAATGTGAGTCCAGACCTTTGAATGTTCTCCTGCACACACGGTGCATGAAAACAGCTTCAGAACGTTTGAACAAAAAATTGACATCTTTAAACTATATTGGTTAAACTGCAGCTGCAACATTCAACAAGCATTCCATTTGTCAGGCTGTTTGAAAATTCTGCAATCAGAGGAATCCATTTCTGATCAGCAGCTTATTTTCCTTATTATGTCTGTGTAGTGAACCGAAGACACAATGATGTGTAAATGGAACAATCACGTACGATGACAAAGGTAATTATGTCTTGGAGATAAATCAGTCAGCCTGCACAGTCCTGACCCCCTCACACATTCTGCACTCATTTTCCACCAGCCCCAAGAAAGAAGAGAGAAAAAAACAATCTGCATAAAATATTCAGATCTGTGCATAATCAGACGTTCTGTTCCAGACCTAGTTTAGGTGTTAGGAAGCTGTAAGAACTCAACAACCCAGATTAGATGCTGTGACTGGGAACTATTTGAAAACCAGTTCGGCGTTTTAGTTCAGAGACTACAGCGAAATTATAAACCAGATCTGTGGTTTCTAATCTTTAAATGTATGAGTGAAATGAAGTCATAACAAGTGGGGTGTTCGGTTTTACTCCTCGTGTTTTTTGACAACACCGGACTCCATTTTTTGTCATTATCTCTGGAATTTAGCTAAACCAGATGACATGTACACTTAATTAGATGACTGTCTTTATTTGTAAAGAAGTCTCTGCACTCACACTGTATGTGTCACATAAAACACACACACACGTGGCGCCACAGGGGACGTGTTAAGGGCAAACACACACATCAGGTGCTCAAGGCCAATCGGATGCTCTCAGCTCACTGACTGAGTCATGTGTTGCTTCCTGCAGCAGTTTGGCTTGTTTATATTGGAAAATCAATACAGCTTCACACACACACACACACACACACACACACACACACACACACACACACACACACACACACACACACACACACACACACACACACACACACACACACACACACACACACAGAGTTCATAAATTATGAATGCACAAGACCCATCTACTATCAGCTTGTATGCATGTGCGTGTGATGTGTTCTATTTGAGGGTGCACATTATTTAATCATTTATGTGTTTTATAACTTGGACAGTGTTTATGGTGGATTCATTTCCTGTCAGCTTGTAGATTCAGTTTGTCCTCGTCTCCGACCGTCCTCACAGGAATAGGTTGTCTTCAGTTATTTAGGAGGATTTTCTTTTAAAGATGATCAGCATCCAGCCGACAAACAAACAACTCGATGTGACTGGATGAGCAACTACAAACACACACGTTCTGCTCGTAAAAGCACAAATCAATAAGAGCATAAATAGAGTTTAATGTGTCATCGCACACATAATGCATAGTTATTACACACAACACAAATGCAATTACCATGCACTTGTTTCTATTGCTGTCACACTGTCATAAATAAATAAATGTAGTAATTTTTCAAAATAAAACACCCTGCAGACGTATAATAAAACAAAATGGGTATAGAGAATATTTTTAAAGAAGTTTTTATGTTTTCTGTGAGACACTAATGATCCACAGAGGTGGAGATAGAAATAAGTGATGTAATGATTTTTTTAGAGACCAGACTGTTTCATGTTTTGCCGTCAGGGATTCGCTCAAAAACTCATTAAAAGTTAAGAATTGAACAAGCTGCAAACAGTTTGTATTTATATTGTTTTCAATGAAACACATGTTTGAAACTACTTGTTAAATAACTCTTTATTAGTGTGATTTTGCTATTACTTTACATAATTGTGTCCAGTGTGTTATTTTTAATTTGAATATCCAGTTACATAGGTGTGTGATTGTTAAATAGACTTTTTGATGCATTCATGCTGGAAACATAGATTTTATATTCATGCATATAATTGTTTGAATTTGAAATTCTTATATTTGACTTGATACGTTTTTTTTGGGTTCTGCTCCTGCGCCTGGTTTAAATAAAACACAGTATTTGCATTGTTTGAATACTTATTTTCTGCAGTTTTATTCAGTTTTCTTATGTGTAAATTCAGCATCTTTCTATCAACACAAGCTTTTTGCAGGATAACAACATAAATCATGCATTTCCAGTAAACTTTAGAGTTGTGTGTCAGGTTTTTATGTTTCCGAGACAGAACCAAAACCCCCTCCGCTGAGACTCTGTGTTCTTATAGTGTGACTTTCATATTAAAGTCCTGATCCAATAAAGCTGGATTGTATTTCCCCCCAGTGACACAAGCTGGCTCCAAAAACAGACACCACTTAATCTACCAGACTGTGGCTCTCCGTTTTACTTCAGTGGGGTTTCAATTGAAACCTAATAATGAAACGGGTTGGATGCTGCTCTCTGGATGTCGAGAACTCAAAGCCACTGAGAGATATTTTTGGGACGTTTAGTCACTCGAGTGAGAAATCGTGTTGTTTTTCCTGTTTTTTATTGGAATAATTTAAAACTTTTACCCACAGCTTGGAGATGTTTAGTTTATAAATTAAACACTTTTTAAAGCTGAATTTAACTTAGATTGTTAATTTTTCTGTATCAGCTTTACACACTACGATCTAACAAGGACAGTTTCTACTGGAAACCTTAAAAAAACAACAATCAGCTGCTTTGTTTTTAAAATTTTTTATAAAAAATTTGCATTTATCATAGAGAACTTTAGTTATAAAACTCAAATTAACTTGAAAATGATAAGTCTGGGTGTAAAAATAACCACATGGATGATCTGTTTTGAATTAGATCTTAGTGATGGTGAATTTATAGACCGGGGAAAACGTCAGATGTTTTTTATTGCTGCTTTGTTAGAGGTCCAGTTTTGTCCTGGACTGTGTGCTGAGGTTGGGGAGGAGAGGATGTTGTCTAAGCTGACATCCATCACGGACAACACCTCCTACACTCTGCATGAGACTGTAGGAGCTCTGAGCAGCTAGTTCAGCAGTAGACTTTTACACCCACAATGCAAAAAGGAGCGTTACTGTAGATCATTGTGACCAGCATCTGTCAGACTTCACAATACAGTTTAACGTGCTATTTATTGTTGTTTTAATTGACATGTTGACAACTGTTTTTCAGTTGTCTATGTATATGTAAGAAAAAATAGATATATTGTATTGCTTGTAGTATCGCGATTGCCCCATATCATGAAGCATATCATATTGTCACATTCTTGCAAATACACACCCCTAGTATTCAGGATTATTTTGTGTATAAAGATAACTGACTTGTTCTTGTCCTGTATTCCTTGTTGTTATGAGAGCTTTGTAACACTTACATTTCTCGTTAGTGGGATAATAATTGTCTATGCTTCCCCCAGAAATCAGATTTTGAACTTACAGATTTGCTGATCATTGGTTCAGTTAATTATTCTGACAATCAGCCAATTCCAGTCACCATCGGGTTTTTGTCCTCTAAGAGAAATGTTCCTAGAGTCGTCGTGGGCATCTGGAATCTGTCTGAAAGTGCAACAAATCTTTGGTTCAAAACCAAATCTTTAATAACATAAGACATAACTGAGACATTATGACTATTGCAATATGACTAATGTTGTACTGCATACTGCCTGATGGCCCCCACAGGGTGACCCACAGAACACTTTAGGTATTGCTCCAGTTTTCTGTACAAATCGTCCCTTTAATTCTATCCTGTTTGCACGTTGAAGTTACTTTAGTTTAAACCTATTGTTGAGTCCAGATCCCAGCCTGCTGAGTTTGTGATACATTTTGTCCGGAGTGTGATATTGTCTCACTGATTTATCACAGGATTCACAGCTCTGCTGCGAAGTTGCTGGCCTGATCCAAATGTGTGTCTCGTATCTTTCCTGGCGTTTTAATGGGCTTCCTGTTTGTTTTAAAATAGACTGTAAATCTGTGTGCTGGCCATTGTTGCAACACTTTTTAAAAAAATGCTGCGTCTTCTTCCCACACTTGGATGGTTTGTTCTTTCTGAGCTCAGTGGTTTGGCCTTTTGAAAACACCAAGCGCCTTTCAGACTGTTCTTTAGCTGGAGAGAAAAGGTGTGAACTGAAAAGAGAATTCTTTAGAAGTACACCAAAGAAACAAACAAGAAAAGCAGCATCCATCCATCAGCTGTGTACCTCCTACTCCCACACAAACAGTCGTATGAACACTTCCACTGAGATCCGTCATCATCTGTCATCATAGAGTTGCTGTCACGCCGTCGAGGCCTCGGCGGCAGCAGCAGGTTGTTTGTGGGAAATGAAGCGAGAGATGAGATCTGAGCTGGCGAGTGTGTTTGGGTTTTGTTCTTGTGCTCTAATTTTACCCTGAATGTCCGTCTGTTTGTCCTGAGTGGACTCATTTTCACTGCTCTGCATCTGTGTGTGTATATATGTGTGTTTGTCACTTTGTTGTGACTCATTTTGTGTGGTTTGAGTGTCTGTGTGTACTTGTGTGTTTCTCAGCGTTGTGTGTGTCTGAATGTGTTGTTGTCACTGCATGTGGTGCTGTGTGTGTGTCTGTGTGTGTCAAGGTAAATGGACATAGGCAGATGATGTAATAGTTTATGTCCCTCGTGTGTCGCTCTACATGAGCCAGAGGCTTTCAACTTCATTGTGAGGCAGACACACACACACACACTGTCTGTGTGAGGCAGACACACACACCCTGCTGTTGTCTGTGTTGGTGGGTAATTTCTCTAGATGCATCTTGTTAAAAATAGACAGGGAGGCTCTCAGCTTAGTGAAATCATAATCCATAATTATTCAAAGTGCAGAGTATCACCGTCAGCGTGGACCAGAGGCAGACAGGCTGCTCTATTCTTGGAAAGACAGTAAATGAATCAGTTAAATAAAACAGACTGATGTATAATTTGATGGATCTGTTTTGATTTATTTCCATACCTAAAACAGGTTCATTAAAATAAACATCTCTTTTAAAATCAGGGAATCTTGATTCATGAAGGTTTAGTATAATATTTTCACTTCCTTATTCTCGTTTTTGGGACATGTGTTTTTGAGCTAACGCTAAAACAGGTGGTTTCTAAATCTTTCCCCTGCTGACGTTAAGTAGGGTAAAGACCACTCCTCTCTAGAGGACAGAGCCAATCACGAGCACCTTTGTCTACCTGAGCCCACCCCCGCCCGTTAAAAACCACGGGAGCGCTCATCCTCGCAAACGTTAGCAAACAGCTACGAGCAAAGCACGGCAGCTGCTTCGTAGATGGTTGATCAACGAGCACTAAAGTCTTTTTTTTACTTCCTTCACCTGAGCCCCAAAAATCTAATCTTTGTGGCCTTGACGAGGACTTGCAGCTTGGTGATTTTGGCCCCCATCTTGAAAAGTTTGGACACCCTTGCCCTGCTCTAGAGTGGGTGTGTGAAATCTCCTTTTTATAGTTGTAAATGCACAGTGCTGTGGAAGAACAGAGCATGGTCTGCTGGTCTGGACTGGTTGGACGTATGCAGATGTATTGACTTACAGTAAACAATCAGTGTCCATATATTTACATTTTATTACTATCATTAGGCCATCTACATAAAGAAATACTGCACTGCAATTGAAAGTTTCTTTCTAGGCAATCCTCGTCCTCCCAGAGGCTAAAAATCCTCCAGTCACTGCAGTCAGTGGCTGCTCAATGTTGCTGAATATCATCAAGTTTTCCTCCAGTGTTGAATGTTTGAAAATGATGAAAGCTCCAAACCGGAAGCACTAACACGATTGTATTTAAAGCAGAAGATGAAACTTGGGTGGTAGCCTGGAGTTTAGAGCCAGTAAATAAAAACGACATTAGCATATTTATTGCTTTTTTTTTTATCAAACCTCTCTGTATTTCATTGGCCTGTTGCTCTGCTGTCACTCAACTGCAGCCGTCTTGCAGCACAAGTGGGAAAATAGAAAAAAACATTCAACAGTTTTTAGATATCAAGCATTAATTAAGCTTTTAGCACCAAATCCTGCTGTTAAAATTTAACGTCTGTGTAGAAACACAAGTTTAGAGCTCAGATTAGCATGAAGAATTTAACGGGCGATCAAGTGACGTCTGCCGCTCCTTTTCTCCTCCGCAGAACGAGTGATATTTTTATTATGAGGGGAAAAAAAAGGATGGTGGCATTGTGCTGTATTGTGAAAGATGAGAGCCTTTTAGTAGTGGTTTGAGAAGATGAAATTCAAAATGGATGTGCCTCACATAGTAAAATAATAATGGAATAATAAAAGTGAAAGCTGCAGTGGAGTTGAGCCAAGCCTCCTGCTCTCGTCTCTGAGCGTTTCAGTCCCATATCAGAAAGACCCCTAACTTGACATAAGTAGGAGCTGATCTTCATTGAAAAATGAATGAAATTTAACTGAGTGATATCAAAATGTTCATCAGCCGGTGAGTTCAGGTTACCAGGGTGATATTTAGTGCAGCATGTGTCTGATTTAGACTGAGAATCATAGATTTTGATCATCAAATCCAGTAACACGTCTGTCAC
The DNA here is from genome assembly GCA_006937965.1 of Callopanchax toddi. Taxonomy (NCBI): domain Eukaryota; kingdom Metazoa; phylum Chordata; class Actinopteri; order Cyprinodontiformes; family Nothobranchiidae; genus Callopanchax; species Callopanchax toddi. The sequence goes on along the minus strand of SSNR01000060.1, from coordinate 2,519,271 downwards.
ATGTTTGTTTCTGCTGTAAAAACAAAAAGCGAGTGAAAAAAACTTTGGTTTTCGATTAAAGTTCTGGGTGCTCATTTATAAAACTTTGCGTAGAATCCTTACTAAAACTTGCTTAAGCTCAGCCAAACAATTTTAGGTACGCACATTCCATTTCCGATTTATAAAACCCTGCGGACGCACAGATCCACGCAATTCTGCTTTATAAATCACTCTCAGACCTAGAACTGTGCTCAGCTGTTTTTGGGTCAGAACCCTCCTCCTACACACCCACATTCTGCCATATACGGTCAATGCTAAGTACCTCATGAATAATTGCATAAGCCGGTGGGTTTCTGGCTTTTAACAGTAAATCGTCACAACGGAGAGGTTTAGGAAGCGTAATTTTACAGAGGCTGAAACTCGAGGTGCTTGTGGTGAAATGGATGGACAGGAAAATGTTTTATTAGGTGGTGAAATGTTGACGGATTACGAACACGGAAGTGCTCCGAGAGACGTCTCGCTGCAGCGCGTCTGCTGTCAGACTGACAGAGAGATCGTGAAGATCTAAGAGAAACGTTTAATGACAACATTTAATTTAATCCAAAGGGGAAGACACGTCATGTTGTTCATCCTATTAAACAGTCAACCTGCTGGATAAAATAATCGCTGGTTGAAATCCGAGAACGGCCGGTGACACCGGGTTTTACTGGTTCCGATGGTTCTGTTGATCTAATACTGGACCCAGTTGATCCATAGGATGCTCTAATGAATCTATCAGCTGATCGATCGTCCAGTCATTGTCTAGAAATCTCTAAAAACTCTCTCCCATTCATCCGGAGTCTGCCTGCTGGCTGAGCTGCGCAGCGCATCCAGCGCATTACGCACAAGTGTCCCTGCAGAATTCCTAAGTCTCTAAAATCACAATTAATGCACCAATAAGTGCAGTTTGTTCTATAATCTGAAGACGACTGGATGAACAGAATGGGATATTTTTCTAAAATGCGACATATTTTCATTCAGATTTAAATTTGTATTCTTTTTAGAGACGGATTGTTGGTTCTGTGTGCACGAGGGTCTACAAGTCTTAAATTGTGTCATAAATTCAACATTTTTCATCTCACCAGCTGCTCTGACTGGTTTCACGTCTCCAACATGTGCTTACGCAAGGTCTAAAGTTTGCTTAGAGTTGCGCACATTTTCCCGTTACGTTTTCTTTTATAAATCCCAAATTTTGCGTAAAAAAGTGACCTACGCAACTTTTTGGCCCATTTTGTGCGTAAGCAAGTTTTATAAATGAGCACCCTGCTCAATTTCTTTTGGCGTCTGTGAAGCAGCTAGTCGGTTTCTGTCATTTGGAGGCATCTAGTGCAGAAGATGAAGTCTCCATAATGCTCTTGAGTGAGTCACTAGCATGCTAATGGGCATGAAGCTCTCATACTTATAGGTCTGCCTAACCACAGCTTTCAAATCAAGGTAGTACAGTCTGGGTTTCTTTATTCAGTTTCCCATTCATAAGAAAAAAAGCATAACTCACCAAATATTTGACAAAGTTTTTGTTTCTGTGTTTTCTTCTGAGAGATAAATTGACCAAATATGGAAAACAGTTTCATCAAAACAAGCTTGTTTTTCTGATTCTGCTCATGGCTAGACTCGCCTTTGTTGTTCTGTTATATCCCTTTTACACTTACTGCCATGTTTTTGTAGCAGAGTCTGTAAAGTAGAGATGGTTCTACATGTCCCACCTTCTCCTCCACACACATATTGTGATGTTTTAATTTTAAAGCATCAAATAAATAAACACTTATTAGAAAAATTACTATTTAAACAAACGGCAGCACAGGAAGACCAGGAGAGTAAATAATGTTCGAATTATTTACATAAAGTGGGCAGGACTCAGGGGCGGTTCTACGAGGGGGCCAGGGGGGACCCACTGTACCCCTGACATCAAGCTGCCCCCCCCCCCCGTGGCCCCCTGCTAAGTTTCAGACATCAGAGACAAATACTGTTTCATGTTTTCATTGAAATGATCACCAAGAGATCAACATATTTTTGCAAAATAGTTTTATTTTGAAACTTATTGAAGTTATTGTGTCTAAAGCAACTGTAACTGAATTGATGTTACTGTATGTTGCTATAATTATACACAAAGTTTGACATACTTAAAGACAGTCTTTGTAGTTTTCTTGTTTTAGAAAGTGCCCCTCTATCCAGCAGGGTTACAGGGGTTAGAATGAATAAATGACTGAATTACTTCCTCAACATGTCAAGTTCTGAAGGAGTCTGTTAATCAGCCATTCATTTAAACCAGGTGTGTTGAAGCAGGGAAAAACCTAAAACCTGCTGGATACCGGCCCTCGGGGAAGGGAGTTGCTGATTTAGTTCCTTCCTTGCTCCAACACACCTGGATCACTGGTTGAATCACCTGTTCTGCAGGTCATCAAGCTCTGCAGAAGGCATTTAATCACCCACTGATTAAAATCAGGTGTGTTGAAGCAGAGAAACCTCTAAAACCTGGTGGATACTGGCCATCAAGGATCAGGATTGGACACCGCTGGTCTAGAACCTCCACTGACAGGACTTTAAACTTTTACTGCAACCAGCTACTAGGGGGGCATTTCCAGGTTACTTTCCTACAGCTCATTATTTATTCTACATGCCTGTGATGAAGACAAGCATTCTAGTCGTTTCTTTCTCTTTTGGTTTGATGTTAGATCTTTAGTCTTTCGTATAATTGGTACCACCTTTTGAATGGGAGGGTCATCATGGTGAAAGCATACTAAATGTGTCCTGTTTTTATTTGTTCAGTTTAATGTCTGGAGTTAGTAGAAGTTTATTTCCTCGTCAAGATTTTTCAGGCTGCGGAAAATAACAGAACAAAAACCAAGACAGCTGTGTTATGAAATATTAACAGTTCCTAAAAAAAGAACCCCAGACCTCTCAGTCTCAGTGACTGAGGGAAGTTTAGATTCGTTATTTACAAAGTTTTTATGCTAGTTTCCAAACAGGATGGAGGCAGTTTTATACTCAAACACTTGAGTGGGAACATTGATTTGTTCTGGTTTTCTGTGAGCTAAAGTTACAGCTGAAGAACCCTCTGCACACACATCTCCATCCCACGCGGTACAGTGTGGTTATAAAGTGTTTATTCTCTTTAAATTTTTTATGCAATTTGATGACAAGTGCACAGAATTACATTCTTATAAAACAATAAATGGAGGAGTGCATTCTCCACTTATTGCTGGTTGTTGAGCTGCAGAACAGATGAAACCTAAAGTTAGCTGATGTGATGGTGAACGTCCTTACTTTCTGTGTCAGGTGGTCGTCACATTCTTCCATCACAGCAGCTGAACTTTGATTGGAGGTTGTTGGACGCAGCTCCAGCATCAGATCCAGGCTTGTTTGTTCACAGCTTCAGTCCAGCTGGAGATCACAGAGGATGCTGTCAGATATGTCTGAGTTATTCTTTCATGTTTTTTTTAAATTATTCAACAGGTAATCCTTTCTGAAATCTGAGATTTTGGTTTATGCCGTTGGATTTCAGTCAGTCTCCTGAATGTTTTAATAAACTCCAGCAGTCTTTCAGTAATGATCTAATCTGAAGAATCCCCTGAAGCTTCACAGAAAATGTTTGATATTTGAGATGATTTTGGGGCTGTGATGCAGCAGCGCGGTACAACCTGAGCCTGTGTTACAGATGGAATAAATGGAGGTTTCGCTGAATATTGTAAACATGTTTGCTCGTATCTGTGTTTGAAGTAAAAGCAGAGACGGAGTGTGTGTCTATTTTTGACTCAAAGTGTTTGTAAGTGCTCAGCTGTTGCAACGCTTGACTCTGTCGCTGCACATCAGAAAAAGCCTGCTGGCTTGTGAGAGTTTTGCATGTTTGTTAGGCTTGAGTGTGTTTAGTTACACGTGTGAGTACACCGCTCTGCAGCCCGGATTTCTCTGCTTATGTTAAACTGTCTGACCCACTAATCAGGACTCTGATCAACCAGCAAATGTAGACAGTAATGATTTAGCATGAGTGTGTGTTTGTTTGCAAAAATTCTCATGAGTCTCTGGGTGGATTTTATTAAACTTATTGTTTCTGGTTCCTTGTTACATGTTCATTGTTTCTCTCAGTTCCCATTGGTTGCACAGATCCTCACCTCATTCAGTAATCATCCACACTATATCTAGTCCTTGGTTTCTCACTCCTTTGTCAGATCTTTAGGATCCTCAGGCCACAGACGATCTTTCCCTCCTCATCTTTTTTGACAGCTCATCAGTAGATTTGCATTTGACTATAGGGTCAGTGTCACTACACTACTGGTAGCATGAGGAGGTACCTGGGCCCTAGAGGTTGCACAGGTGGTCCAACTCCACCAGAATGACACATTGCCAGAAGGTTTGCTGTGTCTCCCAGCACAGCTTGGTCTGCAGGCAGTTCCTGGAGGATGGAGGAATGGATCCCAGTGACTGTCCTCCATGCTAGTCTGACCTGAATCCAATAGAACATCTCAGTTTTTCAGTTTACGTTTCTTGTTGACTTTAAATGTAGCTACTGTAGGTTGAAATTTATCATTTTTATCAAATGATGTGTCATCCTTTAGCTCCTAACATGTTACCCATTATTACATATCAGGATGGAGATCCAGCAGGAAAAACTTTTTACAGTTAAAATCTTGTGCGTTTTCAAGGTGTTGCTTTAAATTTTTGAGCAGTGTAGTTTCACTGAATCAGGAAGTGTGAGAAATATGAGCAAACTATAGGAGGAGTCGGTGACCAAATTACAAGTCAAATGAGACCTAATGAAGACGATGTATGAAGAAACTGCTGCAAAACCACATTGCATGGCAGACTTAATATGCCTCATGTATTCTGGCTGTGAATAAAACTTGTCCTATGTATTAATTCTGTGTGATTTCAGCTGAAAAATTACAGTTTTATTCAATGTTGTATCTCCAACTATTAGCCAACAGTCGCAGCTCAGTGAGATACTTAAGAAAAACACAGCCTACCATGTGTTCAAGTTTCTCAGAATCTTGCTCTACTGGCTCATAATTAATCTTTTACCACGCAACTGATGTTCACATTTGTATGTAAAAAAAAAAAGTTGACCAGGTAGCAGATCATCATATTTAAACCTTTCGGGGAGCCAAGCAGCCTAAATGTTTTACGACGATGCCAGACGCCTGATGAGAAGCTCACAGGCAGCTAGCCAGACAGCTAGATCTAACAAATAATAAAAGACATCCCAGCTGACTGGCCTGAACTACATTGCTTTCTGTTAGTCACCTGGCGTTCTCCAGTCGCCTACAAGGCAATATTAATACTGCTCTGCTGCCAACTTTCTGACGTTTCTTGACTGCTGTGTGTAATAATAATGTGCCCTGAGCTGTTGTTGGAGGCCTGTATTTATACTGACCTCCGACAGCGGAGATCTACCTGAAATAAAGTGAAGTCCTTGGAGATCTTTCCTCAACATGCATGATTTAGATTCTATATTTTCTTACCATCCTCGTGCTCACAGCCTCATTATATTAGAGATAAAGTAAACAATGACCAGCTAACACAGCCTATACATTAAATCTGATCTATTTCCTTTCTTGTTTTGGATTTTGATGTTTCTATGATCATCTGCAGACATTTTAAAAGCATTTTCCAGGTGTTACCGGATTATGATGTTGAATAATGTAAATCGAAGCAATAACATGCACATAAACAGCACTGTTATGTTTCTGCTATCATTTAAATGTAGTGACTATCAGATTTCCTATATAGAAATACACCATGATGACACGTTAAAATCAAGCCTAGATTACAGATTTTCAGTCATTCACAAATTCTACAGTTTTATTTAAAATATTATTATTATTTAAAAAAGGTGGCTGGACTTTTTTTTCTTAAAAATACTGAAAAATAGAAGTCCAGCTACCTCACTTGTAGAATATTATAGAAAATTTGCACCAAAAAATGACCAGATATCATCAAAAAGCTGCCATATCCAGTCCTATACATGTCTACTGCCCTCTGGTGGAGGCTCTGCATGTGGAAAGAGCCAATTTTATTTATTAATTACAGTTATATTGTTATATAAATCTAAAAATGAAATAGAATAGTGGTTATTGTTAAGATAAACACATATTTTAAAGACTTCTAAATTATTATTTCAGATTTCAGACTTTAAAGGGTTAAAAGAAAACAGAACTCATAGGACTTGTAGAGCATGCTTTGGTTTTAGCATTTATCTTATTACTCACATCAGTCATAATTTTCCAATCAAGTTCTGTCATAAACCCAAAATAAAATGGATGATCTGTAGTTTCATCCATCTGTGTTGACTTTAAAGATCCAGGATTCTTTATTTGTCAGATATTTAATCAAATACTCTTTCATAGGCGGTGAAGAGAATAAAGAAAATATAAATAATTTGGAATAAGGAACAACATCAGCGATTTGAACTTAGTGCTAATGATAAGTAGATAATATCCTAAATTAGAAAACAAAAATTTTAAATCCTCAGGAGCAAAATTTGACAAAATTACCACAAACCAATAAGACATGCACTATTATTACATACGCATTCATTTCCTGCCTCTTTTTCTTTTTTGCTATGGTGTTTCTAAATGTCAGGATTAGAGAAATGCTGAAACTCTAAGGCATTACTCACATGCAGCACCAAGCCTGTGGCGGTTTGATGTGTGCTGCATGGAGAGTGCTGAGCTTTAATGCTCAGTGGTGGTTTGGAGCTCAGCTCACTGGCATCTACATCAAACAGAAGGTCTGATCCACTGCTCATTTCATTAGTTTCAGTTCCAGTCACAACTCATTATTCCACTGACCCATCTCAATAAATGTCCTAACTGCTGGAATACCAATCAGAGATTAAATCTGAGTAAAAGCGACAATCTACTCAGTTTGCGGCTCTGTGGCGCCCCTAGTGTTCATACGTCCTTGGTGCTTTTATTTTGAAAGATCAATAAATATTTCACGGCTCCATTTATTATTTATCTTGATGGTGTTGGCTGTAGTGCGCTATTTTATCCTCACATTAAAAATAATGTCCACTTATCACAAGCTGTTTAAACAGAGACATGAGTGAGACTATAGATGTTTCTGTAAAGTGTGTGTGTGTGTGTGTGTGTGTGTGTGTGTGTGGGCGAATAGAATGTGACTAGAAGCCAAAGCATGTCTGTTGGTTGTCAAATGAATGACAACAACAAAAAACACCAGTATAATCTCCCTGATGAATCATTTTATCAGCAGATATTTCCACTCCACAGAATCATTTTGCGCTCTGCCTGCTTGTAAAGTCAAACTTTGTTGCGTGAAATTAACATTGTTTCGTTCCGATATCATCAACCCACTTTGTTACAAGTCTTTGCTGTTAGGCTGCGTCTGAAGGTGATACAGGACAGGCGGGGCAGACGTGACTTAAGCACAGAACACTCTGTTTCCTTCTTTATCTGTGGTAATGGTTACCGTGGTGACAGCATCCCTGCGGTTGCTGTGGAGACCCAGCAGCAGAGGCAGCCCTGTTGTCAAGCTGAACAGGGCAGTTGATTTGTGTTACCTTAAATAGGTCCAGCCTCTACTCTGCTTCTTTTCTTTTACTGGCTGATTGATGGAATTCAGCAGTTTGACATTCATGATTTGTGTCTTTAACGCATTCGTATACTTAAATATTTTATGGTTTATGTTCTCTCATCATTTTTAAAATTTGGATTATATTAAGCTATCAAAACAGTGACTTTGTCTGGCTCAAAATAAATAAAATAAAGGAGAGCGTAATGTTTAAATTTCTGCAGACTTCCTGGCAAACAGCCAAACTTCAGACAAATTCAGACAAAGAGCTAAAATATCCGACTTGGACAGCTGTAAAAGATGACATTTCAGGTTGACATTTTGTGACTTTTGTGCTAAAATGACACACTGTGAAACACTAAATACCTCAGAACCGTCTCCACATCCTGTATATCAATCACAAACATTAACACCATTTTATATTCATGATCAGATCTGGATCTAAGTAGAGTTTGGGTTTGGGGTTTTGACCTTCGTATCTTGTTCCCAGAAAGCTTCTTGAATTGATTTTGTGGTGTGGAGGTTTTGTGAGTCCTGGAGGCTGTTTTTCAATGAGTGACCTTTCCACGGGTTGTGTTTTTTTTTAATCTGCAGCATTGTTGCTATTACACAAATGTGTGCACACATGTTTTCTTGTAGACTACTGCATCCGAAGGTGTCTAATCTAGTCTTGTTTTTACAAATTCTGTAACTAATGAGTAAAATAGCAGGGTGACATTTTACATTTTCTGTAAAAAACAAACAAACTGTAAAGCCGTGAAGGGTCAGGTATAAAAATATTGGAAGTTAGAGAAAGATGTTCCGTTAGTTTAGTGAACCAAAATCACAAATTTAGTGTCCATTGTAAATAATAATAATAAAAAAAAGCAAATAAGTGTAAATATAATTTTTGTTCATTAAAGGCACACTATGCAGTTTGGCCACTACGCAATAGTGTCCATTTTAAGTCACTATATTAAAAACCTTAGCATTGCCTTTGCTCAGAAACACCTAAATCTAAGTGTTGAAATGTCTCCTCAGCCTTCACTGCTTTCTACTGGAGCGGTTCATCACTCAATCACAGAAATCAGCTGAGTTCAAGCAGGGAGAGATAGAAAAAAAGCAGGAATCATGAGCTAAAAACACTCCAGCGCTAGCATAACAGCTAGCCACATTGGGTTAGCCTAACCCTCGTAAGATACGTGACTTTGTGAGATTTCAGGGGCACCGGACCAGAGACTCAGAAGTTGCAAATGTGGTATTCTGGACACAAGCAGCAGATGGGGCTGAGTGACTTTTTATTAACCCTGTAAAGGGTCATATTAGCACAGACTGGCTCAAGAAAAAGATTTAAAAATATGAAAAAGTTACATAGTGTGCCTTAATTAGGAAATGATAGTTATTCAGCTGTGTTAGGCTTAGAAATATGGGGCAGCAGCATTAAATAATCTAAGAATGGACAATATGATATTAGACCATGGAGGATGAAAATGTGTTGATGGATTCAGATCATAGAACACGTTTTTTCCATTGCTTTGCTGGAAATTTTGAACAAAATGTATTCAGAAATTTTATTAGGTTTAAATGTATGGGAATATTTCTCCTTTTTTCTTGCTTTCAAATAGGAAAATAGTTTGATTGCACTTTTCAGTAACTTACAAAATAGGAGAGAGAAAGCAATTGTTAAAAATCATTGTAAAAAATTATGTACGTTTGATCATGATTTAATTTACATTTTTTTATTTTATAAAAATAAATTTTTTTTCAGAAAATAAAACCTAATTAATCAATCTTTATTAACAAAACAGTTTTTACATCATATATTCAGCCTACAAATCAACCACTGACTGTTTTTATTGTATTTACAAGATAAAAACAATAAAAGCAAAACAAAAAAAAAATATAATATTCTTTTTAGAAAATTAAAAACTTCTTGAGATTTTCTCTAAATCTGTGTTCTTCATTGCAGAGAATTAAGAGTTTAGGTTTACACACCCAGATGTACAAATACTAACATGATGTCACATCTATTACGCTTAAAAAAAAACATGGCCGATTATTCCTTAAACAAACAACCACACAGGACTATATGCACAGTCACTGTTGGTTCCATTAATCTGGAATAATGACTGAGGGTTTACCTCTAACTGTCCAGTTACCCAACCATTCATCAGTCCATCTGAACTGGTTCCTGCCTCCACAGACAGATGGATGCCCTGAATAATTCCAGGAAATTGTTACAACTGTCCATCCTGTTGGACGGCCTCACTGTGTTGGACAAAACCTACTGGCTGAGGACCATCCTCGCTCCCACTGGTTCTACCAAGTCGAGTACATCAGCTCTTGGACTACAACAGCTCTCCTACTCCAAACTCATTATTTTTACTAAGACAAACAATAAAACCTGAAAAACAATCAGACTTCTTTATGCTCAAAAAGGAAATGTTCTATCAAGTCATCTAAAAGACAGTTTTTATTTTATTTTATTTTATTTTTTGAAAACTCATGTATCTAGGAGGATTTTATGTTGGTTCATTGTTTTGGTCCAGTAGGTGTCTTTGTGTCATATGAGATGAAATCTTTACACCTGTGTTTGAGGGAACGTTTTAAATTAACCACTACATACAGTATACTTGATGTCTTGTTCAGGAATGCAAACGAGAACAGTTTTATCTTTTGCAGAAGAAATTATTGGAGCTTCCTGAAACTTTGTGTCTGAATCTAAAAGTGTTGTGTCAGTGAGCACACAGTTCCTCTGACGGACTTAAAACCTCTCTTTTCTTGGATAATTGGTTCTCCTCAGTGAGGCAGGCTCCTGTTCTCTATTTTACTGCTGTAGTTGTAGATAAGGCTTTTCTGGCGGAGCTCTAAGATGGAGATTAAGACATCATATTATTTTTATCTGACATTTGGAATAATTATTGAAATAAAAACCTGCCACTACCAGATGGTTAGCTGGCAGACTGGGGTCCCCCCCCCCCCTCCTGAGGGCCGGTTGGCTCAGATCTACCTCCACACTTCCTGTGTGTTTGGCACTTGACCTGTCCTGTTCACTGTCAGGGTGGCCGCTTGGAGCATCTCTAATACATAAATACAGAACACCGTAAATTATATTCACCGTTAGCGCACCTGGAATAAGGTTCATCTGACTGGTGAGGAAGCTTAGAGGAGCTGCATCCGATCCAGCTGGCAAGGTGCTATTGTTGCCACATAATATGACCCCAGCCTAAAGCCGTGTAAATGGCCTGCAGTGCTTTGTGCACCATTTCCATGTGATGATTCTCATAATCTGCTGTAAGCTGCATGCTCTCACATCCTGCGAGTTTTGTCCAAAAACCTAAAGCAGGTCAGGTTTTTGTGAGATCCACATTTATCCTTCTTTAATTCTGTCTCCAGCCCGTCCATCCTGTCCATATTTGTTCTCAGTAGAGGTTTCTCTCTCCTAGTGTTTTGCCAGAGGTCTGATAGTAGAGTCACATATGCTGCTCTCAGCCAGAGCAGGTGGAGAACAGCCCTACAGATGGTACAGCCCTCCCATCCATCAATTCCTTCACTCGTTCATTTCTACTTGATCATATTTCTCCTTCACCTCATTTTAAAGGTGTGGTTTACTCGCTTTAAAAAAATACTTTTGCAGTGTTTTTATTCTCTGATGCAGAAGTTTGACGATTTAGAGCTGGAAATTGGCCTGCCTTTGGGGCGGCGCGAGCCAAAATGGGTGAGACCATGTATGCAAATTCGCGTAGTGACGTAGATTTACGAGGTTGTTCTAATCCTAGCGTTTCAGCCTCTATTTTCTATCAGAAGCTAACGCTGGAGATCCAGACTGTTTTCATATTCAGCCTGCATGAAAACCTCAGCGTGACCAATATTAATCAGAAAAACATGAAAAAATATTTTTTTCAGTAAACCACACCTATTTTGAGACATATTCTTTGTACGACACGGAGCTACATTAGCATTCATGATGCTGAACCGTTAAATTCTATAATCTCTCTGTTTGGGTCTCCGTCTGATTCCTCCGTCTTTAGACAAAATGCAGAAACACTCACTGACTCGTGGGTTTATTGGAGCTTTATGAGAGCTCAGAGCTGCTTCCTGCAGTGGTTGTAAACCAGGTTGATGCAGGTGAAATATGTGCATCATAGAGTTAGAAAAACGGTGAAATCAAAATCCACTTAGTGAGCAAATCCTCTGAAAATACATATTTTAATCAGTTTTATCTATATAACAATTAAAGTTGGTGTGTGTAACATTTTGGGTGATTTATTGGTAAAAATGATAACAAGTGGGGTTAATGTTACAAATATTATCATGAAGGAGCAGAAGGAGACGGGCAGCTAAGAGGCGCCGAACTCAAAACACAGTACTGACATATTCTGAATCATAAAGTTTTCACAGAACATGTTTAAACTATTTGGGCTCAACCTGTAATTGCCTTCATGGTTTCAGTCATGAACATGTTTTTTGTCTTAGAACTAAGTGTCCAATAACATTACAAGGATATCATATCTCCATGACTCCAGCACCTTCTATATTAATTCCCACATTGTGACTTTATTGTTTTAGGACCTAATCAATGAGTCTGAAGCAGGATGAACTTTAACAGCTGAAAACTGCTGAAGTTGGTATTTAAGAGTAACTCAGTGCTTCTTGGAAGTAACTTTAAATCACAGTCAATCTGAACCATCTTTGGACTTTCAAAATAAAAGCTTTTACCTGGAACAGCATTAATTTGCAACTTGACTGGATGGTTGTAGAGTTGATTCTGGGGTCAATAGAATGCTGGTGGTCCAGGACTGAAACCAATATGGTGGTTACAGATTGTTTAAAACAGGCATGTCCAAAGTGCGGCCTGAGAGCCAATCACAGCCCTCAGGGTGATTTTGTGTGGTCCTCAACTGCATTTCAAGAATGGTAGAATTTAGAAGCCTTCTGGTGCAAAAGGTTTGGCATTTTATGTTCAGATTTTGAGGCGAAACAACAAAAAAATACAGATACTGTTAAAATTAGTGCTGTCATGCGATTAAAAAAATTGTGCGATTAATTAATTATGATCTGTAATTAATTAATCTAATTAATCACATTTTTAATCGCATCTAAAGAAATGGCTAAAGAAAGCCCTCCTCTTGAGTTATTGTCATTTAAATTCATTAAATGACTGTGTCAGACCAGTAGATTGATATAGAACTACATAAAGTGTCTATCTGAAGTCATTTATTGTGTTTAACAGACCTGAACAGATTCAGTCCCAGTGCAACCATTACTTTGGTCAGTGGACTCGGTCAGCAGCAGCTCTGTTAACCCCTCATCTGATTTTAGTTTATGTTTTATTTGCTGTAAAGCGCATTGTGTTGTTCTGCAGGAAATGTGCTCTATAAATAAAGTTGATTTGATCTTCCACCAAGAATGAAATTTAAATTTCAAAGGTGGGGGGACACAACTTGAATACAGGGGTGGGAGGAGGTGGAGAAGAGGGTCTGAACTGTTTAAAAAGAGCCATAATATCAACCCTACACCTAAAAACAACAGTCAGAATCCATTTAATATAGAGCAACATTGTTTTAGACAGTAAAAACTACAGGACTCTAAACTGACTTTAAAAACGAGCAGAGGACACGTCCCCCCTGCACCCCCCCCAAACTACGTCCATGTCTTCCATCAGGCCCCGCTGACTGGACCGGTTCATAACACCGCCAGTCCAGCGGTGTACTAGGCCTACTGGTAACCAGTGGTCAGCGCTGTGCTGGACAAGCGGTGGAAGCTGTGAGCCAGCCGGTCGCGCACCGGACCAGCTGATATTTAAGGCTGAAATACACCAGCGATCAGCGCTGCGCCACGTCGCGCCGTTACTTTGAATATAAACCGTTGTAGTCCGTCAGATCACTCAGTGTAGGCTACTACTAGTGATCAGCACGGCGCTCCACAAGCAGTGGAAGCTGTCAGCCGGCCGGTCGCGCACCGAACCGGCTGACAGCTACGTGTAATCAGTGATCAGAGCTGTGCTGGGCTGACGGTGGTCATCGGTTCCGGTCGAGTAGCTCGTGAAATGAGCAGGTCGTTTTAATTTGCACTTCCTGTTGCAGCGGGGTCAGATAAATAGCGCTCTAAAAGGTGATGCCGGTTTCATAACACCGCTATGGCCATCAGCTGTTTGTTTTGTCTCGGCGTCATGCGTAGGTCACGTGATCACTTCCTGAAAGTGAGGCGCTCTGAGCCTCACAGAGCTGCTCAGTGACACACAAACACCGCGAGGAGACCAGCTCAGCACACACACATCACTGCAGCGGCAGACTGCATGCAGAAACGGTCAAGGGATTAAAAATGCGATTAACGCGATTAAAAAAAATAACGCGTTAATTAGGGCTGTAATTAATTAATCGTAATTAACGCGCTAATCTGACACCTCTAGTTAAAATCTTAGTAAAATGTACAACGTTAAGTCTAAACCTTTGAAAACTTTTGAGTTATAAATGTAAGAATGTCTGTCAAAATGTCACCTAGGTGAATATATCGCCCATCGTCAATTTTGTGACTGATGATGACTGATTAGAAAAAGTTACAAATCGCCAAACCCTAGTAGCCACTGTCACCTGCAAGTTATACCAATAAGTACAATTGCTATAAGAGTTATGTATAAACATATTGTGATATACGTAACTCTTAAATGCAACATATTTTCAGTTAGATTCTCATTTTTATTCTTTTCAGGAATGGGGTGGGGGTGACACACCCCAAAGTCCAGAAGGCCTTAGTAGAATTAAAGGTGTTTAACTGTTTTTATTACAGACTTTAAATTCTAAAGGTGTTTAATTAAAATGCAATGCATTATCATTAAACCTATATCTATGCTGCAAGGTTTACATTTAGTCCTTAAAGCATGAAGCTGCTGCTCTATGATGTGTTTGTTTCTCTGCCTGGAATCAGTAAATGTGTTCACACTGATCTTTTTTATTCATTTTTTTTTACATTAAAGTGTTAGAGTGGAGCTTCAGTGGCTTTAGCAGAGATGCGTTTGAAGCAGGAGGAGGATGACTTTTAGGTTAAGTTTAGTCGGCGTGTTACTTACCCCGTGGTGCTCAGAGCCGCTGCCCCTGTCATTCCTAACTTTGTCTTTTTCCGCTCACTGAAAGTGACTAATCGAGCACTAACACACAACCCAAAGAAGCACCAACATAAATTCAGTGGATTAATTTCCTCCTCTAACCACATTTATGATGTGACACGCTATAATGAGGGACAGATTGCTCGGTGGTGGTAGTTAATGACGTGACGTTTGAAATGCTTTACAGAAGGTTTCCAGAGGATGTGCAGCAGCTAAGCTCAGAGCTTGTTCTGCAAAGCCTCTCCAGCAGCACAGCATCATCGTCTTTTAATTAACCGATCCTCCGCAGTGACTCGGGGAGCGTGGGAAATGTGCGGCGCACAAGCAGCCTTGACAAATTTGTGAGCTAAAATGAGTAAATGTTGAAATTTAAAATAAATACATAAAAACTAGATACATGCATTGTCCAGCCTTTGCTTCTATTTAATGATGTGTCAGCCTGGAGTCACGGCGACGCCAGAAAGTTCTAGATGCAATAAAAATGCTGCCACTTAGCGAGGCAGCTAGCATTCAAGTCAGATGGTCAGCTTTCCTGTTCCTCGTCGTTCAGTTCCACTAAGGGAAGGTGCCTTTGAGATTGAATGCATAAGACGGGATAATCGCCTCAGTCTGCCAAACCTTCAGGCTTTATTGAGAAGATAAGGACGGTTTACAGAATGGAGCTAAAGGCTGAAGCTACATTTTTTGACAGAATTTTCTTCCTTCCTGCTTCATTTTCATGTCTCCTTTTGGTGTTTTTCCAAATGAAAAACGACTCCGATGACCTATAAATAGCCAGCGCCCGTTTTTGCTCGGAGAACGTGTATTCCATCCTCGTCTGCGTTTGCTCTGGAGATCATAAATCCACAGGCCTTGCGTGGCTAAGCGAAGGGATCTGATTAGGATCTGTGAAATCACAGCTGATTAGGGTGTGTGTGTGTCCTAATTCACAGATCCTGGAATATAGAAATTAATTCCCCACGCTTTATCCTCTAAAAACATAAGTGACCTATTTTCAGCAGTATTACTCTTTTCCAACAGTCACAGTTTCTGGATATTCTAATCCCCTTGGATGGATTTGTGTGAGTTGGAGGAATAAAAAAGGATGTGCAGGTCTGTGGTGTGTGTTTTCCTCCAGAGTCTGGTCAGAGTCAGAGCAGGTTTAAATCTCTGAGCGGGTTGCAGTGGCCTAATGAGAACTAATGATCTGATGTTTCCAGCTGTGTGTGTGTGTGTGTGCAGTAGAGTGTTAATGGTTGAGAACATGATGTTATTGTCAGAGTGATGAGTCAAGCTGTCCACCATCTTGCTGCTGTCCACAACTTCCAATTAAATGCTATTTCTACTTTTTCTCTCCCCCTTTTCCTCTGTTTTTTTTCCCAGCGGCTGAGGGAGATCATTTTTCGTCAGCGCAGCAGGCTGACTCACCTCTGGACCCTACAGTGACCCCCAACCTGATTGCAACTCCTTGGCTTAGAGACAGATCTCATGTTAAAGACAAAGATGTCCCTGTTGTTGGTCCTGATGCAGAACTTGGACCTTGGCCTGAGGGGAAAGTGTTTGCTGAGGCGAGAACAGCAGTCTGGACAGAAACAGAAGCAGGAGCGCGCGCCCGAGCAGGTGGGGGGGTCTTTGCCGAGACTGGGATTATGACCGAAACTCGTGCTTGGGCTGAAGCCGGATGGAGGCCTGTGGAGACAGAAGGGGGCGTCCTGCCAAGCATACCGGGAGACCCAGCTCCGCTGGTGGTGCAGGAGACGGGTGGGGAGGTCCAAAGAGAAAAGGCAGCCTTCTCTTCAGTTCTGTCCATGCTGGCGGAGACGGGCGAGCTGCAGACGCCTACAGTTAGAAAACCATCAGGGCTGCTGTCTAAAGCTGCTTGGACCAAAACTTTGTCTTCTTCATCATCAAAGGCCACCGCCTCCACAACAAAAGCATCCTCCTCCACCTCTTCCTCTTCCTCCTCTCCGTCCAGTAAAATAGACAATCAGACAGCAGCATCAACAAATGCATCTTTGGTTTATGGAAACAGCAACTCCTCCAGGAACAACAGCTTTGGTATGTTATTGATTTTACCTTTACCATATTTCAGCTGTTTGTAAAGGAAATAGTCACTTATGGTTTCATTTGAATCTTCAAAAAGTCTCAACACTAATTAGGAGCAACACAGCAGATCTGTACATTTTTTTTTACATTCAGCCAATGTGTTTGTTCCTAATGAGAGCTCCAAGAACTTTTAGACACTTTATTCTTGCATAAACTCACTTTACTCAGGAGACTTCTGTGGCGTAGACCTGCAGAGGAAACGCTGATCTCATACTGTCAAATCAATACGTTTCTTCACTAATTTTCATGTTTAATAACCGTTTTCATCAAACTGTTTTCAGCTTTATTTTCATCATGGTTTCAGTCATCTTCATCACCCCTTCATTTTGTCATCACATTTACCACATTGCATCATCGTCCTCATCACCATCTTTGTTGTCATCCTGTTCCATCTCATCACCGCCGTGTCTCCCAAACACAACATGGCCACAGTAACATCATCAACCAGGTAAATGTTCAGGAGCCAGTGTTTAAACCATAGAGCTGGTGTTTCAGTTGGTGACGTGTCTGAAGGATAAGGCTGAATGTGGAGTTTTTATCAGGAAATGATTGATTTCCTGCCTCATTCATTTGATACCAGAAGGATTAAAAACATCTTTGACATTAAAATTCCTCTGAGTTAAAACCTTAGAGGAAACTGCTGCACTCTTCATCTGTTTTATTAGGTAATAAGCTTTCTAGTTTTCTTCCTTTTTACTATAAAATTAGTTTTTCCAGTATGTTAACACCCTGACAACTCGTTCTTTTCCTGATTCCTTTACATCTGCATGATTTGGTTTTAGGACATTTAAAACATTCCAGATCACACTGGGTTGCTCAGGATTTTGTGCGTTATCAGCAAAGTGTCAGTTTATGGTTGTAAACTGACACTTTCACAAGAAGTTTGTTATTTGGTCACATGGGACATACTGTATGAACTAATTGCAAAAACCTGTGACATCTAAACCAGCTGAGAGCATGAAGGGAAGTGAGAGTTCATCACAGCAGATTCATGTCTCCAGGAATATAACGTTTTGTGCTTTACATGTTAATTTAACACATTTTTGCATGTGAAAATGTGATTCCCCCCCCCCCCCCCCCCCCCCCCCATGTGAAATATGCATTTTTTGTTCCAAATTCACATGGAAAACATGTTTTCCCTGCAGTATTCTGAATCAGCTGGAGCTCTATGAGTGTTTTGAACATCCTGATAATAGAGAATTTCAGTAATCAGGGCTGGAAATAATGAATGCATGGATTAGTTATTCTGCATCGCTTTGGGTCAGGACAAAGAACCAACTCTTTGAACATATTCAAGTGATGGACGTTGAAAACTCTTGCAGACATTTTAAGACATCTTGGAGACTTTTCCATGAATGCTCAGACACTGGCTTTGATCATATTGTTGATAATCTTCACTGACGGTCCTGTCTTCTAGTTACAGTAGGAACTGATTTGGAGTGAGCTCAGAAACAAGCTAGTAACAGTCGGATGAGTATTTAATGACAAATAGTGAAGGAAGAGGTTTAGGTGAAAAACAAGTGGCTGGCTGTAGATGAATGGTGCAGCTGTCAAATAGTGACAGGGTTGGAAAGACAAGCTGGTGCAGGTGAACATGGCAGGTTGGAGGATTTCAGCTGCAGGAGGAAGGATGTGAAGCTGACAGGAAACCAGCCAAGTGAAGTCACACGGTTTAGGTGAGAAGATTCCGGATGAGGTAGAGACGAATCTAAAATACAGATAAGAAGAAATTACTAAAGCAATACAGTAACACAATGGAAGATGTTTGCATTGACAACAACTGTAGTGGATATTTTAAAACGGTGAATAAATCAGGGTTTGAAACTGGGTCTTTCTTTTGCCAGTTTAACAGGGTTAACCTTAGGGTCATAAATGTTAAATTGTTTGGCAACTATACTGTTGTGTCACCCTAATTTCATTTTGTTTTATTAGCAGTAAGCAACCAATTCTACCTATTTTTAGTAGAAATTGACATAAAAAGTCATGTTCAGCCCACTTTGGACGGAGGAACAGAACTCAACAAATGCTACACGTTAGTCAAACTAGATTAAAAGTGCTTAATTTGTGTAGTACACTGCAAAAACTGATTTCTAAGAAAGTTTAAAAAGCCTTGTTTTTAGACATGTTAACTTATTTTTAGTCCGTAAAAGAAAACATATTATTACAGCCCTACCTGAAATGAGCTAAATCTTCTTAAATATGGTCAAAGTTTCTAGATTTGAACAAAAAAATAAGCAAATGTTGCTGGATTCTTAAAACTAGCAAATTAATCTAAATGCAGAAAAAATGAGCTATTTTTAAGGAATCAAGCCCAGCAGAGCCTGCAGTCAATCTGTTCCTGTTGATGTCTTTTTGTGTATGTTGTGACAGAAACCAGATAAGAGTTTAAACATTTTCAAGTACAAGAAGACATAACTGGAATTCTGATTTAAATATGTTGTACTTTATTAAAAGACCAAAACAGAAACAGCTTCTTCTTTTTCTTTAGCTTCCAAATCTAAGCTCCTGAGTATAAAAATACAGAAAAAACCACTGAATAAATCAAGCCTCTAATTCAGGGGTGTCATTCATACGGCCCGCGGGCCAAATCCAGCCCGCTAAGGGGTTCAATTCGGCCCGCTGGATGAGTTTTGAAAATAAAAAAATTAGGGCTCGGACTTTAACGCGTTAATTATGATTAATTAATTATGAAAGAAATAACGCGTTAAAAAAATAACGCAATTAACGCAACTTGCGTTTGAAGCAAGGCTGAGCTCTTGTCAGCATCATTTCCTGCTGTCCAGATGCTCAAATCAGACCTTTGACGCACGCAGCCCGTGCCAAGGTCCTCCTTCGGAGGATCCGGCCCGACCCACTCGCTTCACCTGTGTAGCGTTTATAAACCTGTCTACGCGTCTACGCGGCCGCCGTGAAACTCAGCCCTCCACTCTGTCCTTTCACCACAAAAACCGAAAAGGATCGGCGGTGAAACTGCACGTCTCTAGCCTTATAGGTTTATTCCAGCCAGTGGAAACGGCGGGTCGCATCCAAAGCGCGTTTGTTGGATGACAGCTGAGCCAAGCTGAAGAGCCGCAGTGCACCAACGAACTTGCCGTCCTCCTCGCACTGCGCCTGTTAACTTGGCAATGGCTAGTGATGAATCCTCCACATCTAGTCACAGCGTGAGGCCAGGGCTTCCGATCGCGTTACGCACAGAGATCAGTTCCCAAACTGGAGTGTTTGCGCTCTGTGCGTCCTGGTCCGCGCGTTTGGTTCGTTACTGGCTCAACACTCGACACGCACGCCAGCGGCTGCATCGCTGAGCTGAAGATGATAATTTTAACTAGAGCGCTGGATGTCAGCTGGGTGCACAGATCACCATCCTGCCACTGAGGAACAAAGACCTGAATGGGTTTGGATCCAGATCTGGGTTTTCCCTCAGACCTGATCTAAATGAAACCATGGTGAAACTGATGGAGTCCAGTCAGCATCACCTGGATTTACTGGTTTTATACAGTTTTAGATGAAACACTGAGTTCCTCAAACCCAGACCCTAACCCTATTTGAAAAGATAAACCAGTACCAAACCCACACTGGTCTATAAACAATAGAGACCCTCATTGAAAACGAGGCAGAGCCTCCAGACCAGACCGTGGGTCAGTCTGAACACTGCAAAAAATGATTCTCTCATCCAGGTGTTTCCACATGTTGGAAATCTTTTATTATTAATATTTTAAGACAATAAAAGTTTTGTGTACTTCTGCACAATTGTCTTAAGAAATATTTGTTTATCTTGTGTTTTGTAAAAGAGTTTTGAATAAATGTGAAGATTTTCAAATGTACTTGTAATTTTCTTGCATGAAAACATGGGGAAAAACATGCACTTGTTATTTATAGGTAATTATTTTAGGATTGTACTGGTCCGGCCCACTTGACATCTAATTTGTCTGCATGTGGCCCCTGAACCATAATGAGTTTGACACCCCTGCTCTAATTTGATGTCTTGTCACCTTGCAGAGGAGTCCGTGAGCAGCCTGCCGGCCTGGGATCTGCCCACCGTACCCGAGTCTCTGCTGTCCACAGTGGGCGACCACGACATCACACTTCCTGCCAACGTCACCAGCCCTTTCTCCACCCATCAGTGGAACACCACCATGCCCGTCCGTCCCAGGACTTCCTCACCGAACACAACCACAGCAGCCAACACCATAAAAACCTCTCCATCGCCAACCACCACCTCAGCGCTGCCGTTCCCCACCACAGCAAAAACACAAACAGCCCCACAGACAACCACAGCTTCACAGAGCACCAGCAAGGACACCGTGACCAGTGATGGCCTCAAGCTGACAACAGTTACCACGACAACACCCTCAACGACCACTCTTACTGTTATTAGCACGGAAATGACAACGCAGGCGCCGACCAATGGGAGTTCATTAACGTCACCACCAAACACCACAACCGCTGCAACCACACAGGAAACAACAAGCCTCAAGGAAACAACAACTACAGCTCCTACAACAACGTCTACAACCACACAGGCCCCCACAACAACTGTTCCTCCAACCACTACAACAACCACCACTACTACACCAGCTCCAACCACCACCACAGAGTCACCTACTACTACTACTACTACTACTACTACTACTACTACTACTACTACTGCTGCTGCCACCACCACGGCTACTACCACGGCCACAACCACCACAACAAAGGCACCTACCACCACCGTGCCCATACCAGTCCAAACTACACCTCCTCTCACAACAACAGCCGTAATCCCCTCCACCACCAGCGCAGAGGACATCCATCTACCCTGCAACGTGACTGAGAAGTTCTGGGTCAAAACAGGTAGGAAGCAGAACTGTTATTTTAGAAAAAAAGATCTAAAAACTTCTGAGGGTTCAGAGCAAATTTAGAACTCTATAAATAACAAAGTAGAGATTAAAAATAGATGTTATTTTGTCTTTGTCAGGTAAAAACCTGGGATCTCAAAAAATGCAACTTTTCTGGAAATGCAAGAAATCTGTTTCTTTTACAAATAGGAATTTTTTCCGACACTTTACATTGAAAAGTGCTCTATATCACTACTGATAGACGTGAAAGAGGACTAATAATGCTGATTTGTGTAAAAATAAAAAAGTGAGTGAAACATGGAGATACAAGGTTTTAGCCTGATAGCGATGATTTTTAGTTTTGTTTTATAAACAGGCTTTTAGTTCTTTACTTCTCAAACTTCAGGATTACATCTTTATGATATGTACTCACACTAAATGTCATTTCAGACGGTCTGGTTTGATGTTCCTATTTGATGATCAACTAAGCAAACTCAAACGTAAAAACTAAAGTTAAATTATTAATGAAAAGTATCCATAAACTCAAGCATAATCACAGACTTATCTTATAAAACATGATACAAAACATATATAAGAAGTCAGTTACTGTTATATATAAGGGTGTACATAACTGGTGCACCAGTACACATGCACACCAGATATTATGCATGTGTACCAGAACCTTCTGCCCGAATGTGCCTTTATGGACAGACGCTTTCAAAGTCTCAATGGTGCAGCCTGTGATCTGACGAGCTTCACATCCTGTTGAGTGCTCACATGGCCTCTGAAACTACAAACATGCGCAGGACCTCCGATACACACACACTCACAGTACTGGTGACACACGTGTGCGGCCCCAGTGACACACATGCTCAGCGCTGGTGACACACGCACAGCAACAGCGACACACACAATCACAGCACGTCCGACACACCCAGAACCGCTGACATGCGCACGCAGCACCGGCGACGCACACAGGTAATATGTTTATTATCCATTCTCTATTCCCTAACCAGTTCAAAAGATCTGAACGATGCCTAGAAGTCATTGTGCCAATATAGAACTTTTCTTCTCAAACTATTCCTTTATTTCCACAGTTTTATCTATCGAGCTTCGCAGGAACCGTCTGGATCTGATCCTGAAACAGAACCTTTTAAAAGGACTGAGCCACGCCCTGCAGAGGGCCCTGAACGACTCCAACGCCAGCGCTCAGGTCAGTGTTGCTCTAATAAACACATTTTAGTGGCTTTTATCAAAGGATCAATATTCAGTCATCAGGTGAGGATGATTAGTATTTAGAGGAAATAAACTCAGGTCATATTACCAAAAGCCATTAGATACAGAATTTACAGAAGCTGCCTCTATTAAGATGTTAGTGGGTGTTAATTGTTTTTCCATGGACTGGAAAAGTGCTGAGTGTAAGTGGTCTAAGACATGAACCAGTTCATTAAAAGCAGTGACCAGAAAATGAGCTCACTGGCTTGGAAACACATGGGAGCGCAGGTCAAAGGTTAATAATCACTAACAGGAGAGGAGGGTGGGCAGAGGCCTACAGGTTAAACCAGGTTACTGCTTCATAAATAAAGGTATTACACTGGTTAATGGTTCTTTTTATAGTCTCAGATTTCCAGTTTACCTACACAGTATTCACTGATACTGGAGAATAAAACCTTTTTTTAATAGAAATGTATTTTCTTATACTTGTTTGTGTTTTTTAAATAACTCACAGTCAATTTGAGGTACTCTAAACCAAATATGAAACAAAGCTACTCCAATAAAGTAGTTTAATACATCAGAGGTCCTCAACTGGTGATATCCGTCTGGTGAGGTCATTATACCTGATCAAATGTCCCCATTGATACAAAAATGAGCTTTCCTTCAGGCGCTAATGTCATCTACTTCTTCTTTTAAATGTGAAGAGATTCACTGGCAAAATCACGACAAAAACTTCTCATTTAAAAACAACAAAAGTAGAGCTAAAAAGAGAAAGTTGCAGTAATAAGCAGCTGATATTGAATTCTGATGCTTTTGGGATCAAATGAACCTTTTTTATTTGTCCCATTTTATCTGACGTGTTGAGTTCTACTTGTGTCATCATCATAAAACATCCCCCTGCTGCCTTTTCCCCTCAGAAGGACTTTTATGAAAGGTGCTGGGAACAAGCGGGGGTGACTAATGCAGGCTGCGCTCATGTTTGAATAATTACAACCTGTTAAAAAGGCAGGCTGGGCTTATTTTGGGAGGTTTATCCTCTGGAGTATAAATTATTTTGTTGTTTTTCTTGCATAGCTGTGGAATTGTTCATGTTGTGCACCTTTTTTGAATCACAGCGTCTATTTCTGTTTCATCTTCAGCCTCTTCCTTTGTGCACATCTCAATATTTACATTTCTCGTGTTACTCTGCTCCCTGATAAGATCGCGCCCTCGGTCCGAGTCGATTGATTTCCTGCCAACCTGTCCGTGTCGTCTGCTGTCCTCCTCTCTCGTCTGTCCACCTGCCTCCCCACATCTCACTTTCTGTCTGTCTTCTGTCTTCATCCTCCTGCTTTTTCTATTTATATCCAGTTGTTTGTGAGCCATCTGGGGAGTGACTCAGTGTCTCTAAGCTCCAGTCCACTTTCATCTACCCCCTGCTGCACACTAACACTCACATGCAGACACGTTCCTCAGCTCTCATCTTCTGCACTGAAAAACGTCATTTAATAACAAATATTAATCACTCGTTTGGCGAAAACAGGAGAAGGTCAAATGAATGTGCAGACTTTAAAGAGCCAGGAGATAAGGGCGGTATTAGGATGCAGTTGCTGAATAAACATTCAGGATTTGTTAAGCAGCATGAAATTAGCATGCAGCAGGGTTTAATGAGTTGCATCATCGGACATTGTTGTTAACCATAATTGCTTGAGCTTTACAGCCGTCCACTGTTGGCAGGAAGGTCAGGTCTGCTGGGCTTTGTAGGTGCAACGCTGCTTTTCAAATATGCAAAACAGATGTTAACCAGAGTGTCGTACTGGGATGTAGACTGTAGTGATTTATTATTTTAACCCTCATGATTATTGTTGATACAAATAAAATGGCAAAAAAGGAGATATAAAATCTAGATATTGTTTAACCAGTCAATAAAACTTTATTTATAAAGCATTTTTATACAGTATTTGTTTATTTAAGGATCCCCATTAGTCTTCACCTTAGTGAAGACCATTCTTCCTGGGGTTCGCTTCATTAAAAATAAAACATATACGATATTACACATACAGTATAAAAAAGAGCACATACAAATCATTCAGACGGATGTAAAAATTAATAAAACTAAAACATATATAAAATCATTAAAAACATTAAAAAAAGATAAACGTCATATTAAAAAAGAATAAAAAAACCACCTAGGAAACAACCCAAAGATAACAAGTCCCTGATTGTTTAAAATCAATTGGAGTTGCTAAATTTTAAAACCTTCTGAATAACCAATCTCTTCAAATGTGCTTTGAACCTGCCATGATCATTTATTATTGTGATTTCAGGGGGAAGAACATTTCAATATGAGACTGCTCTGTACATGACTGTTCTTTTTAGTGCATTAGTTCTTGGCAAAGGAAGAGTATAGGGTTAACAAAAAGTAGTAAATAAAATCAAACAAACAGGAAAAGATAAGAAGATGCATTTGAGCAGCAACAAGTGGACAAATGAATGAGTAAATGTATATTTTGAACATGTTGAAATACTTTTTACAATATAAGCAAAAGAAAAAAACACCAAATAAGAAAAACTAGACATTTAATATTCAGCACTTTACTTCCTGTTTGGATGAGAAGTATTTTACAATCTGTTAGAAACCCATCAAGACATTTGAAAATTTACAAATATTTATATTAACATGCATGCACACACACATGCATTTTTTTGTATACGCATTATATGTAAGTATATAATGCAAGTAAATAAAATGATTATTTTAAAATCATAAGAAAGTACTTAAAACTAAATGTAAAACATTATAATAATATTTCTATTGATAAAAAGTAAATGATTTGTTTTAGGAAAACAAATATGAAAGTAGGAACATTACTGTAAACACACAACGTTCCCAGACGTCCTCAGACCCTCAGGGAACCTGTTCCACAAGATTAGAAGAATAAAACGACACCACATCCTGGGTTTTAGGTCCAACTTTATGAAAAATCAGAAAACCTTTTTCAGAAGACCTGAGGGATCTGAAGGGCTTGAAGGTAAAAGAAAAATAAAATCTGATAAATAATTAGGACTAAAACCACCAGTAGCTTAAAAAACCCAGAAAACAAATCTAAATCTAAAACACAGAATACGTCTGATGTGAACTCTGAGTTCTGAAACCTAATGACGTCTCTTTTATTAATACTCACATAAATCAACTGTCACATTGTTTTCATGTAAAATATTTATAATTTCATGAACTGGCCAGTTGTTAGGTTTGATACATAATGCACGGCGTTACTTTTCTTCACTCTGTTTTCACGGATCAGTGGAAAATACTTGAGGATCTTCGGTTAGAAAAATACATTTAAATGCAACCAGAGAAATGTGTTATTATTTTGTGCTCCTTTAAGCAAATTATTCGAAAACGATCAGTATTTCCTAATTAGCTTATTGAAAAATTGACAGATCTCTTTAAAAGGGTTAGTATTTTGAATATTTGCATGTCAAGTATTGTATTTGTTTTATACAAATGCATTGCCTTACAGAGCTTACTGAATATCTGATTTAATGTGACGTTCTGTCAGGAAACCAGTGGTGTGGGTCCTCTGAGCCTCGGCGTTGGATCTTTACTCAGTTCCTCTGCTTTTAGAGTCGACAGCTCAGAGAGGAAAGAAGGTTTCGACACATCTTTTATTCAATTTTTTCTTAAAGGCAAATGTTTATCTCCCAATCACAAAAGTCTTCTGCGTCTTTCAGAGCATCGGGAACTTTCCCTCTTCTTTTCCACGCTTCGTTCCTGACACATCTGTGTTGGAATCAACATTATTTTGCTAGTAGCTCAGTAATAGTTGTGAAATGTGTAGATTATGACAGTTTCCAGAGTTGTTTGTTCATCGGCTCTCCTCTGAGCTGCTGCTGGTTCAGAAAGCAAACCCCCCACAGCCTCAAATACTGCAACCGACAAAACATCTGAAGGAAAAAGTTCATTTTTAATTCTGTACTCATTCCGCTTGAATTCAAACGCAACACCCAAAAAGCCCTCCCCTTTTTTTTTGTGTTTTCTAATGAAATGCAAAACCCAGAGGTGGGTTGCTGAATAGACGAGTCGCTGACTTTAATTAAAAACTAAAGAGCTGTTTGAAAAACTGGGGCTAAAGCTCTGAGTAGAACTTTACCCAGAGTTTCACAAAAACCGGAGGAAATTTGTTTGATTTTTGGCGGCACGAAGAGAAAAAAACAGAGAGGAGGAGATGTAATGAGATGCAGTTTTATTAAAAGTGAAATGTGTGCTTTCACGTTAAAAGAAAAGAAGCTGGGAGCAGCCAGTTTATGTTCAGAGAGAGGGAAAAAGGAGCCGATGGATGTGGACAGAGAAAAAAACCAACCACAGCTACTCAGTGTGGTTGAAGGCTGAAGGGTACAGGAAGGTGGGTGGTGTAAAGTTCCAGAAATACAGCCTTTGACTCACCGCAGTTGTCTCTGTGTGTGTGTGTTTTTTTCTAGGACACAGTCAGAAATGTGTCTATTGAAGCTAAAACATAGCCTTTAGGTATTATTATTTATATTCTGATGTCTTTAAAACCCAGAGATCAAATAAAACGTGTACAAATAAATGTTTTACACTCTGTCCTCGGAGCTCTTTGATATGAGGAACGTTATTCTCTAGATAAACAAGCATCAACCTGTTTTCTTTCTATTAAAATGATAAATCTGCCTTTCTGTCCGTGTCGCAGGTGGAGCGAGACGACTGCAGTCCTCACAACGTGACTCTGGGTTACTACGTGACCAGCGGGAAAACCGTCTACATTTCCTCTCTGGTGGTCGAAGCGCTGAATGTTTACGGGTTTGACAAGCTGCTGTCTGACATCAGGCAGCACACCCCGCTGGTTAAGGCGGTCCTGGTTCCTGTGGTGACCTGGATGCCTGCGCCAAAGATTCATCTGCAGCTAAAAACAGGTGACGTTCGTTTCTAAAACTTAATCTCATGATATAACCTAAAAATCCATTTAGATTGTGACTTTTTTGAGCAGAGGGAGAAAAATACATTCGTTCAGAAAACAAAAGAGCGGGGAGGACGAAATTAGAAAACTCTGATTACTTGTCTGCTCTGCCTTTTCTCTGTCTTGATACCATAAATCCTATTCAGACTCACATGATTGCAGAGCAAAAAGCAAATAGGTCCATTCACTTCATCAGTCGCTTAAGCCTCTAACACACACACGCACGCACACACACACACACACACACACACACATTGACTTATTTAGTTCGTTGGAGGAAATCAGTGTAATTACCACTCTGTTGATCAAAGGATACAGTTTTAGCTTGGGATTAAATTTTAATCAAAATGATGTTGAATTCTTCATTTTTTTTGTAAGGAGACACATTTAGTAGTTTTGTGATGAAACAGAGCTGGAATTTAAACATTTGATGAGTGTGTTCTTTAAATAATGTGCTGTTGGAGTTTAAATTTGAACACAGGATCAAACAACTCTCAGCTGTTTACGTTGTGATCAAACTGGATTATTGATTCTGCCAGAATGTGCTGTTTCTGCTGTGGTCGTTAAAGCTCAAACAGCTAAAAGCACTCAGTGGAAGTTCATTTTAGGAGTTCTCTGTTTTGTGTTTTTTTTCTATTCATGTTGTGTGTTTTGCAACCTTCACAACTATCGTGTTTTTTTTAAAAAATCTTGCTGCCTCATAAGCAGTGGGGTTTTTGTGTTGTACCAACCTGCACCTGCATATTGGTGCATTTGAGTTCCTACCTGCCCCTGAAAATAACATTTTCACACACACAAAAGAAAAAAAAACGCTGTATGTATCCCAGAGGGCTGTGACTGCTGGCAACAAATTACAAACAGCATTTATGGAGGAGTTTGCAGAAAGTTTTCCATTTCTTCGTGTGTGCCACAGGGACTCTTTCTCGTGTCACTAGGATTTTGAACATGCTAAAAAAATTTGCACAATAATTTTCCTATCAAAAGTCAACACACACATCTGGAACCAGTTTCAAACCATTCTCTATTTAGTTTTCAAGAATCGTAAGTGCAAAATGTCTGAGTCAACTTGAAATAGGGGCTGGTGACCAATAAGAAACTAAAATGACAAATTCCCAAATATTTAAGTCACTTTTTATTACATTAGGACAAGAACATTTGCATAACTATATCAATTTGTTTGCAATTCCATCAGCTCTATGTGACCTAGACATATTTAACACGTGAAAACGTTTTGTTGCCAGGTATGACACAGAATATAAACAGCTGTTTTGGATTGGTATTTCCCTAACTCCGTGCAGCTTGTGTCTATCACCTCGCTTTCTGATTGGCTACAGGTCACATTCACCAAGCCACATGCTCGTCTATCCTCGGGGAACAACACATAAGACAATCCAACATGTTGGATTTCTCCAATTTGAGATCAGACCAGAGCACTCTTAACACACATGACAGGAATATCTGATAGGATTATTTTTGGAGCATTACGATAATTGGGGGCGTCTGGTCGGAAGGAGAGATTTGAGGCAATATTTGACTGTGGAGGCATTGCTGGTAGATAGCGGGACAGTATCGTCACCAGTGTTGCCACAGTTACTTTGAAAAAGTAATCCGACTACTGATTACTGATTACTCCCTTAAAAAGTAACTTAGTTACTTTACAGACTACTTGACTTTAAAAGTAACTAAGTTAGATTACTAGTTACTTTTTTAGTTACTTTATTAGTGACATTCAGCTGCCGATGACTCCTCCCCTGCCTCGACATTAAAATAACCTCCAGTTTTACTAAAACACAGAAGTGAATTTTAACAGCAAGTCAACAAAATGGATCCCCTGATATTAAAGTTGAACTTCCAAACTATTTCCTGAAAAAAATACTTGGTTTTATGAAATATAAATTAAAGACAGCCTTTCTTGACCTGACATTTAACACTTTTATGGCAAAACTACCTTTTATAAAATAACTTGTTTATTACTGTAACTATTAAATTCATTTTAACATGTTTTATTAACATCAGAACATTTAAATGAACATTAGAACAAACCTTAATGTTCTCATCTTTATCTGACACTAACTCTAAATCCTGACTGTATTTATTCCAGATAGAAAACGATCATCTCTCTCCTCCATAGTTGTTTGTGTTGCTGCAGCTGGTTTTTACAGTATTTACCTGAAATCCAGCTCAACCCTAACCCTACCTGACCCTCTTTTCTAAATATACTTTTTGGAAAAAATTTTTGTTTGACAACTAAATCTCATCTTTTAGAAAGATTTATTTAATTATTTTAACAAATAAAAAAAATTGAATTTAAAGTAAAGTAAAATTCACAACTATGACTAAAATTAATAATCTAGCTCCTGTCATCAGCTGTTCTTTAGACTCACCCGTTAGTTCCTTAAAACCGCAGGGTTTTAGAACCATGAGGAGCTAACATCAGCTCTTGTTTCCCAACTGCTGCGTTTGTCTAAGGATGCATCAAAACGTCTCTTTAGTTGCTGGTGAAGGTTCTCAGTCATCCAGGTCATGATGATAATCCAAAAAAAGGCCTGGCGCTGCTTCAGTCCAGCTGTTTGGAGCTACGGCTACATTCAGGCTGCTAATGCTAGTCTGCTCGGCTGTCAGACAGACAGTCAGCTGTTCCTGTTCGTCGGTTCTCCGTTTGTTCTCAGTCTCACACTCCTTAACAAAGTCTAGACCCCGAAGATAAAACAAAGCTGTTGTATCAGAGGAGTTTACAAAAATAATGCCCGGATATTCAGGTAAATACACTAAGGTATCACAGGTCACGTGACTCCTCCTCCAGCTGGAGCGACTCCTCAGCTGTGCACATGTTGAAAACGTGACTCCACCTCATGCTGGGAACGTGACACAACGCCGCTCACAGAAATGCAGGAAGAAAATAAATATTTTAAGGAAATGGACAAAGATAGTAACGCAAAGTAACGCACAGTGGCTCGAAAAAAATAACTTTAATCAGATTACTGGATTGGAAATAGTAACGCGTTAGATTACTCGTTATTGAAAAATGACGTAATTTTAGAGTAACGCGTTACAAAGTAGCGCGTTACTGGCAACACTGATCGTCACGCCACCAAACCTCTGTTAAATGTGGCGTGAAGGAGCTCCCGCGTGGAGGCGGACGTAAAGGAGTGCTCGCACAGTGGCAACCCCAGTAGCTCGCGACGTGAAAAAGTGTGGACACCCTTGCTATAGATGTACACCTAATGGTTAATTTCTAAAAGTTTTTATTAAATCTGTCCAGTGGTTCATGAGTTGTCCCTAGCAAAGACACAGACATTTATTATCAGCCTTTTGAAGTTGGAGACTGAAACCGATGAGCACAAAACAAACATTTTGCAAAAAACATAAGCATTACATAATAAAGATGAAGTTTATTTTAGTGTTTCTGTAAGTGAAACAAATTTCTAATCAACACAAATGAGTTCTTTTTGATACCAGCTAACCAGGTTATGTATTTGACGTTTTAATGTGCAAGGCAATAAGCAACTCCTTGTATTTGTGCATCTTGATGCACGAACAGAAATCCATCACCGTGTTGTTCAGCTCATTATCCATAAATTCATTTCCAATTTACACCACAATTTGCATAAGATTACTAACTGGGTCAGCAATGTCTGTGCTTGCACAAGGATTCCGCCTAAAAACCAGTGAAGGATGTTGAGTCTTTAAAGGTAGACTGCACTGATCAGCAGCACGCTGGTCGAATTTAGGTCAGATTATTGTTCCACCTTTACTGTTGCAGTTAAAAAAAAAAAAGCAAAGGATAAAGATGAAACAGTGGGAGAGAAATGGAGGGCAGCTGTGTTTGGCAACATTAATAACATCCTCCATAATCTGCTGATGGACTCAATATTGTTTACCCTCCCCAGCTCTTCAGCGCCGAACTGCTGATCGACAGCTACTTGGGTTTTTTGTTGTTCTCATTTTAGATAGAGGTGATAATCCTTATCCTTTGCTGCTCAGGTTTATTGGTCACACAGACATCCTTCTGCAGTTTTATTAATCCCAACAACCCAGCTCCACATCCAGACTCCAGATACAGCGTGCTGAAGGGGGTTGTTTCTGAACATCTTTGGTTTTTACTACCTCTGACATCAGATACTCTGCTGTTGGTGCTGAGGATGCACTGCTTTAAGTTTCAGCTCAGATTATTCCTGTAGCACCAATTTGCAATAAAATTACAAAATCCAGTTATTTAGCTTGCAGTATCTCAGTGGGGTGTAAGTTTTGGGGATGAAGAGCAAAAGGCTGATGTACGTTTCTCTTGATTTCCAGTGCTGAGGTTCGTTGGGCCGACAGACAACATCTACTCCTGCAGTTTTGTCCAGATGTTAGAGCAGCGGCTGGAGAACGCCTTCGACGAGGCTCAGGATAAAGTGCTGGAGACTTACAGCAGACTCACTGTGGAGGTAACAAACGAGTGCACGGAGGCTATTTTTACAACAAAACGCAGACAGCTGAATGTGCCATATTTGCTATTCAGCGTGCTAATCAGATTAAAAATAAAGCTCCAGGTGGATTTTCAGCCTCACACACCAGCGCTGACACTTTCACTGCCGCTGTTTCTCAGCACAAATGTTTAACTTTTGCAAAGCGGCCATTTTTAATCAGGAAAGTCTTTTTTCTTTAAGTCTTTTTCATCTACGGCTGCCACAGTGCTCCTCTGACTGCGGGATATAGGCTGTGCATGCGCACACAGTCGCAATCAAAAAGTAGGTCTCAACAAGCAAACGCAGATATAGGGTCCATTCATAATTCATCCCCTGAAATATTAACACTCACCGAGAAATGTGATGGGAATTTCTAGTACCCTGTATCATCATCCACTTCACCATTGTGACTCAGTTACATTACTTTTGGAGATTTATTATGGAGAGAATAAAACCTTGTTCTGGAGTTTCTTATGCATTCTTCATGTGCATCTTTGACATTTGGTATGATAGTCTTAGATATTTTGATATGAATTTTTTAAATTATGCATTCAGTCATGGCTGCCCAATTGTGCTGATGTCATTCAGAGATTTCACCATACTTGATTCACGGTTTGTGTGTTTTCCCTCAGATCCTGAGGGTGTCCCAGGAGCCAGGCTCCCCCTCGGTTTCTCTGGTGTACATGGTGAAGAACCAGGATGCAGTTCTTAACGGGACCATTTCCAGCGGGCTCCTCAACCAGCTGACTGCAGAGCTGGTGGGATACTTCCTGTTCTACCCTCCGCTGGTCATCGCTGAGCGTAAGTACAGACTTATCTGGTAATTAGACCGCAGCCTAACACGGCGTCAGTTGTTTATTTTTGTTCACACTAGCTGTTGCTGACAATTTAACATGGATTTTAATATTAAACAGATCTCAAAACAAATACTTTGTTGCAGCCTATTTTATTTATCTCACTGTAACCATCGAATGTTATGATTTTCTCAGGTGTTTTAAAGTAAACCTACATTATTGTTATTATTTTAGCTCTTTAGGGTAAAACTGCCCTTTACAGATATTTGAAATATGATACAGAATAATAAAAAAAAAGAGTGTATATTTCTCCCACCTTGCCTTAGCGTTACCCTCAGGCTGAAAATGATAAAAACAGATATAGAAGGAGTGTCTTGCTCCATGTTTTTTATGAACCTTTCAACAGCAGTGAGAGAAGAAGTGTTGTTTATTTCTCTTGGAGCTTTATTTTGGCTCAGGAGGAGGAGGATTGACGGGAGTGGAGGGTATCGGTATTGACACCAGAGGAACAGAGATGTGTAGAACAGACAGGAAGAACTGAATCCAGATTTAGTTGGATTCTTTCTTTTTTTTTTTTTTTGCTCTAACACTGCTGCTGTTTGTTTTCCTTCCAGAGAAATCTGACATCAGAGAATTCTCTCTCTTCTCTCTAATGTTTTAGTCCTTACATAACACTTGTTGTTTTTTTTTTTGGACAGTCTGCGCTGCTTCTTGTGCTTCTGGCTGAGGCGGACTTGGAAAGAATTTGTTTGATCCCTTCAACACTATTAACTACAGAGAACCACTGAGTCCTCTGCAGGGCAATACATGATTCATGACTTAACATATGTTTGACCTGCTTCTCCAGAGAGCGAAATCAGGATTAGTTGAAATGTGTGGAAGTAGAGAAGACACTTTGAGCTTCAGCTTGGATGGGGCTCATGTTATAACTGTTACTAATTGGTATTATCAAAAAGACTTTGAAGAGATCTCGTTCTGGATTAGATGAACTGAAGTCCTTTTAGAAGAGGCGTGACTACCTCAGAACCTAAAGAGGGAATAAAGGAGAAGTCAAGGTGTCTGACAGAAAGCATTTTCATTACTTTAATCAAGTAAAAAGCTATAAAATAAGCATTTTTATTTATTTGGACTATACAGAAATAAAGTCATCTAATACAGTCATGGCTAGAAGTTTTGAGAATATAACATAAATATTGGCACAAAGTTTTTAAAATCTTTCTATGAGATTTTATATTTGTGTGATTCTCAAACCTTTTGGCCATGATTCCATAAGTGATGGTCTTAGATTAGGACTGTAATGTGAACAAAAGCTCAAACGGTTGTAATTTAAATGTTTTTATATCTTGATTTGGATAATGCAGTGTGTTTTGTGATGTTTAGTTTAGGTTGGTAGAATATTAAAAAGAAGAGGGATATTTAAAGATGTAGTTCAGAGTATTTTTTTATGCATCAGTGTTTTATAAATCTTAGTTCTGTTCTAAACTGATGAGGGGCCGTGGTACGTTCAAAAAGTTCTCTCTCGGTCAGAATCTCCGGACAGCAGCTTTAATGGATTTTTATTCCTATAATCCTCATTTTATGAACTGTTAACTGATTTGGGAATATTATATTATAAATACAAATACTACATAATAGTTTTCTAGCACTGAATGGATGTTTAGACAGCTTTTCAAAATAATCATCCAAAAGAATGAACAAACGAACAGACAAACGGACAGACGAACAGTTGAACAAAAGAACGAATGAATGAACGACTGAACAAACAAATGGACAGATGAACGAAGAAGAGGAAGAGGAGGATACCACAAGTAATAAAACTAAGAAAAACAAGGTCTAGAAGACAACCACAAACTACAGAGACCTTCCCAAAAAGTCCTAAAGACTAATCTAGGTTCTAATCAGAACACCTCCACTAAGTTCTGTACTCAACACGTAAAAGCACTACTGTGAAACCACAGCCAAAGGGGGACATCAGCACAGATCGGAGCCCCCTGATTGTCTGACAGCCAGGTTGTTGATCTGCAGCAGCTGCGTGGCTCCTTGGCGTGCCGCTGTCCATGGTGCTGCGCAGGAGGGGCATGAAACAGTGCTGGAGCCAGACTGCACCGTCGCTGTCCAAGGTGCTGAACAACCAGATGCAGCAGGCATAAACTGGTGCTGTCTGGGGCGCCCCTCCTCAGCCAATATACGGCACTGTAACATGCCCCATGTGACCTTTCATACCTTTTTAGTGTTGAACATATCAATTCAGTGTGATTCCAACTGGAAAGTTTGCACATTTTCTCTCAAATTTGTGCCTCCACCTTGCCACCAACAGTTAGCCCAGTGAGATACTGGCTGTAGTTATTTCAGTTGTAACAAAATCTGGTGTTGAATCAGCGTTGAATAAAAGTCTCTCATTTGTGCAACAGCATCAATCTGTTTACCTACATTAGGCACCACAGGCACAAGAAAAGCTGTAGCATCAGACATCAAAAACATGTTGGATGTGTCAGGAAAATAACGTTACACAGAAAATCACGACTGTGCAACTTCTGATATCAGTTGCATCCTTTTTCTAAGATAGGAGAAAGTATGTCAGCAAAGTCTTACAAATTAGAGTCATTTTGTAGATTTTTATTGGTTCTGATCCAAAGTAAATGAGCCCAGATCTCATAGCTGGACCACGTTGTAGTCCTCTAATACCATCTGTGAGACTTTTAAAAAGGGCAAACAGCTGCAGAGCTGCTATCTTCTCATCCTGCCCCAGGCGCTCTGTTGTCCATGTACCCCGAATGAGCTAATTTTAGCCTGGTGAGATTAGATTAGTATCTATATGTGCGTTCTCTCAACACCCAAAGGGCTCAAACATCACACTTCACATCCAACACTCAGCATCACCACAAAGACGGTCCGTTCTCCTAAAACAATGTGTTTTTCCTGAGATTTAAACAACAAGCAAGCAGTCAGGGATGCAAATATGATTTGTTAAATGAGTTCTTTCTTCCAAAGTAAACAAGAGAGAAAAAAAATCATTTCTACAGTTTACAAGAAAAGTCTAACTTGGGCACTACATATTTAAAAAGACAAACAATTGCAACTTGTTCCTCCTCTATCCTGTCATGCACTGTTGGTTAATTTTCTAGGTAAAGCTACAAAACAAAAATTTAATGAGCTTCCAGAGGGACTGGCGTGTCTGCTCATATAGCATGTCTGCATCTGTGGGTGAATACCTTGATGTTCTTCAGATGTCTATAATAATTCTCACATTACAGTTTAAACAGCTTGGCTGAGGGATCAAAATCTGTTTTTTTGGTATTTCTCTGCTTTATGTGTCATTTCTTTAAAGTGTTACTGCCTTCAATTAGTTCTTTAATGTTTTAGAGCGGGGGTATTTAATTGTGAACTGGGAAGGGCCACATGACACGCGTGGAGAGGTCTGGGGGTCGGGGGTTATTTGCGCCGGTTTGCGGTGTTTTATGACATGAATAGCTTTTCATGAGCATAGAACAAGATTTTTGCTACTGTGAAAGTTTGTCATATTTGAAATATAAATGTAATCTAATCCAGTTCTTAATGTATTTTCTTTGAAAGCCTGAAAAACCCCTTATGACTTACATTAAAGCAGCACTTTTTTCTATAAGAAACTGTGTCCTAGAGGTAGAGAAACCTGCCTTTGACCTGGGAGACCTGGGTTTGATTCCTGACACTTGCATCTATCTTTAGATGGTTAAAAGTTATTGTTTAGGGGTGCATGGTGGGCCAGAAACAAGCAGGTTGTGGTCCGGATCTGGCCCATTGGCTGCATATTAAATAGTCCAGAGAGTTTTTTGGTTTCAATGTTTGGAATCAACATGAGAAAATCCAAGATTCATGACTGACAACTGATACCTCCTGCTCAGACAACATAATTATTATTATTTAATGTAAGATATCAAACAATCAGCTGGTTTTATAAATATGACACTGGTTGTTAGAAAAGTTCAGTTGGAATCAAGCAGAACTATCAAGAAGTTTTATATTTGTGCAGGCACATGATGCAACTTCAAACAAATTGCAGCAGGTTTATCTTTAATAATTTATTCCCAAAGTGTCTTAAATTTATTTGCAGTTTACCCCTGTTTTATTCACAAATTGGTCACTGACTTCTCTCAAAGTCTTTCTTGAAATTCAAAGTCATGACAACTAAACTGAGAAATGTCCCAGTCACCTGCAACAACGTCACCAACAGGACTCTGAGACCCGAAAGCCATAAAACCAGCCTCAATCACCTTAAAATCAAAAGAGATTTAAAAAGTTTTGATTTCATCATCACTGAACTGGAATGAGATTTGAAATGTTGCTGGATTATTCAAAACCATGTATGTCAGAACCAGAACCTCTGTAGTGGACGGAGAATCAATAGAGCCGTGGCGACATGACAGAACTAAAGTCTGGCAGCAGTCTGCAGACGGTCTAAATAAATGAATCAAATAAATATAAAATCAAAGTTCGCCTCACGGTTCCTGATAGAACACTTTGCACTGAGTGAGAAACGAGTTAATTGCGTGAGACTCAGTGTGTTGGGTGAAATTTGGCGATTCCGATTACATTTAATGGGGGAGATGGACGCATGACGACAGACCATCAGCTGATGATGTGAGCACCAGGCCTTTTTATCACTGTTAGCATTTTAGCTATGTAATTTATTACTGTATACACATTCATCAGCATATAGAGAAGTGAGATATCGTTCTCTAATAGAG
This sequence comes from Callopanchax toddi, assembly GCA_006937965.1. Taxonomy (NCBI): domain Eukaryota; kingdom Metazoa; phylum Chordata; class Actinopteri; order Cyprinodontiformes; family Nothobranchiidae; genus Callopanchax; species Callopanchax toddi. The sequence continues at coordinate 2,481,598 of SSNR01000060.1, read as the reverse complement.
CAACTAAATTCTAACTAACTAGTAACTAACTTCTAAGTTGAGTGGCCGATATGGAATAGAGATGACACCAAATATTAGTCATTAGTACATTCAGTGATTAGTTTGAAGAATTTCCAGCAGTTCATTGGATATTTTGCAACCATGACAGACGAATGAACATGCATGGACACTGGCAAAAACATTATCGCCCGCCTTTAAGTGGTGGGTAATATTAAAAATGATTCCTGCATCCATAACTGTAGTTATGCTAGTTGGTGGAATAAATCTATAAATTAATGTGAAGTTTTCAGCCATTAATGAGAATAACTTAAAGAATCTGGAAACTGTTGGTTTCTCTCTCCTTATGTAACGATGTAATGAAACAAACAGACAAATAGCTTTTTAAATTAGATCACTCTTACATTTTTGTACTAAGCAAATTGGAGTGGAAGATTCCTCTTCTTCCTCCTCCATCTTCTTGATAGATTTATGAAATCAAATTTTCCCAGCAGCTGTGTTGATGTAATTAATGCAGCGGATTCATCTGCACGCTGAACTGATTTTCTAAAGAGCACACAGGGAGCCTGAACCTTCACTCTCCAGAGCCGTTTGTCTCAAGTGCTGAGCTCGTTTAGCTTCTGAGGAGCGTTCGTGGAGGTAACTGTGCTCACATGTCGTCTGAGGCGTCAGCGCAGAAATGTGGTGAATGCTTCTGCTGCTAGCTGTGACTCTGGCTCAGGTTTAAACGCTCAACGTTCAGCAGACAGCCACCTCAGAGAGTTCGCTGCAGACAGACTGAAACCTGGAAACAAAGAAGGAGAGGTTGACAGGTAAATAAGACATAGAACGAGGTTAAATAACTGAAGGTGTGCTGGTGTGTTTATAAAGACAGAAATAGAGCTGATTGGACAGGAAGAAGCAGGGGAAACAAATACGTTGACAGGTTTTAAAGCATAGAAACAGAGACGTGTAGGCAGGAAGAGGAGCTGAGGTAAGGAGATTTATACTGTGATAAAAACAAACAGATTTTTATGCAGTTTTTAAACTTTTTCTTTGGATTTTGGTCTTTTGCTCACTCAGTTTTAGTCTGTTTTATTGTTAAAGCCAGAATCTCACTGGACTGTTGGAAACTGGTTGGAGACACAAAATTGTGAGAAAACAACTTTTCAGCTGCTTCTGCGACACATGGGGCATTTTCTGTTTAGTTGCAAACCCCTCCCAAATTTGTCTTGTATTATTTGTACTATCTGACTCACAGAAACTAAATTCAGAATGGTTCCAGAAGTTTTGTCAAATACATTTTTCCACACATGTTTGAAAATCTTATGAGCAAACAACTAACAGATAGCAGACAGGGAATAACATTTCAGCACCATCCAGCTGATTTAGTCCTTCAGTTAGACGATCAAATGAAGGCGGATGCACCTCTCAGGTCTGGTTTCTTTTAGCAGCTGTCCATCTGCTGTGAATGTTTTAGATATTTCACATGTTTTATTTTATACGTGATTTCCCTTCTTTTGTTTTCTACTTGTCCAGTTTCCTGATTTTATTTTAACACTCTAGAATAAGCTGTCATGCTGAAGGACATGGACTAGACTGAAAATAAGAGAACATGCAACCAAAGTCCAAAACAATACATTTAAAATACCTCCAGAAAACGGTGAACTTTAACGGAGTATTTGATATTATAATGCAGACATACTGTATATAGGGGGCAAAAACTCTAAGTATTTTCTTGGTTTTTATTAAAATCAGCAACAATGTAGAACCTCCTCAACAATGTACATGAACATGAAAAGGGAGAAGGAAACGAACGCTCAAATTACAACAGAAGAATAATTTAAAATATGTCTCAACATAGGACAGCAAACTTGAAAGAAACGAGGAAATATACTTGGAAAATTCAATCTCCTTCATCTTAGATAGGCTAAAACTTTTGCCCAGTATGATAAACATGCATATATTTTGTAAATATATCTTTTAAATTGCCAGGCTCAGATTGTTTCTGACCAAGCAGCAGACTGAGAACTAGAGGTCTCACGGTTCCGTTGACATCACACTCGTGTTGCACTTAAACGCTCCATCAGACAGCGTTCACTCAGGATGCTCCATCAGAGCTTTATGGCTCCTGCAGCCACTTCCCCCTCCACCAGCATCAGGACCAGACTCACTAACAGTGTTCTTTATCTTCCACGTTCTGTGGTCTTAATAATCAGATAATTCTTGTCAGACCTGAAACAGATTTACATGTAAAAGACCTGCTCGCATTTTTATAGTTCAAGGCTTAACTTTATTTATTAACTGTTTAGACAGGACATTTACAGAGCGCCTATAAATTATACAATGGACAAGAAGAGAGGAAGCTTTGCTGCCTGAATCACCAATACACAGGAAGTCTCCACACCTTTAGAACATCAATCACCTTCTGCAGTGGGGTTCCTGCTCAGAATGCTTTCTGCGAACACAGTGGTGTGCACGGTTCTGGGTGCACGCAGGTCATTCACATTTACAGCCCAACTTGATGCAATAGTCTGAAAAGGTTTGGGAAGATGTGGCTCAGCCTTAACCTGCCGTAGTCTATAAACGTCTAGGAAGCATGATCAACAGTTTTAGAAAGCTAAGCAGTCAGTCCAGTTTTCTGAGGGACCAGCTGCCTCAAATCGAATCCTCTAACTTTTCCTTCCCAGAAACTCCAGAAGAGACTCGTTCCTTGATGTTGAACACAGTCTGAGCAAATCCAAACGCTTTAGCTCAGCTGTGTTAACTGATCGTGTAGTCATTACATTATGCTTTAGCTGAGCTGGACCTCAGCTGGACAAAGGAACGTTCTTGTAGTTTTTCTATGTATCATTTCTTCCTAGTGCTGTTTCTAAAAGGGAACGTCTCCTGATAAATGATCTTTACTTCAAAAAAAAAAACATGAACTTAAATTGGATTTATATTTTTATGAAAAAAGGAACCCAAAGCAATCACAAAATAAATAAAAAAAAAAAAAAAGAAAAAAGCTGGACATGGCTCCCTGTAATCCAGGGTAAGGTAATCCTACAAGGCTCAGAATAAACAGCCTTAAATAAAACTGCAGTAAAAAGTTTAAATTCAGGAATAACTCATCATTTTCTCTTTTATTGTCTCCAGCTCTTGAATACCACAATCTCAACACATCTGCAGTGACCAGGAACTTCTGGGTGATCACAGGTGAGTGAACACACTTCTGGAGGATCAGCAGTAATCGAACGTTGCATCGATTAGACAAAGCAGCGGTTAGTGAAATGCTTTGTGCGTCTCAGCAGAATGGTCCTCGCTCCGTTCTCCTTCCCTCCTGCCCTCCACGGTTTTCTGCTCTCTCTTCCTGGGAAAACCTATTGATGTATAATTCAGAGCTTCCTGACTGGGGCAGAGGGAGAAATCACTTCACATCACATCACTGACGGTGTGAAAGATGCTGGTGTGTGTGATGTGTGTCCATTGCTTCATCTCACTTATGGCCTGCAGTACGAGACACACCTGGGCTTGACTGAGTACCTGTGTGATCTGGACGTCTCTGAAGATCCATCCAGCGTTTTAACAGCAGGGACAGTACTCCAGCCACCCTCCACCTCAGTATCACATCCTGTCCTCAGATCATCTCACCTCATCTTCATTCTCTTTCTCTTCACCCATGCTTTCCTGCTCCTTTTATCTGGCTCCTCATCCCCTCATCCATCTTTTTTATCCCTCTTTGTCTGCCTGAATGCCTCTTTCTCCCTCTTAAATCCCCCTGTTATTTCTTGTCTCCCCTCCCAGTGATCCAGGACGTAGACAGCTCCTCCCTGGAGGCCAACTACCAGAGCTTTGCCAGTCTGATGGAGCAGCGGTTGGCCGAGCTTTTCCTGGTGGCAGGCAGGCAGGGTCCTCGGACCGCGAGGTCCCGGCGGGCCACCACTGTGGGCGGCTACACCATTCAGGTCAGGGGATATGGAGCTTTAGTTTAAACATATTTACTCATGATCGGTGGTGATCATAGATCATGGATGTTTTGCCTGTATCTGTGTGTGTTTGTCTGTTGATGGGTTTTAATGAAACTAGTCATTACAGGTCACATTAGCAATCACAGAAATGATGAGAACTCAATCAGTTTTACAGATATTGAGCTAAAATTTGAAGTAAAAAATTTGAAGCAATGCTGTTTGCTTGCAACGTATAGCATTAAACCCTGGATGGATTTTAATGAAAGTTTCAGGTAGTTTAAATTGGACGTGCAGCGACTACTGAGTAACTTTTGAAGCCATGTCAGTTCAAGGTGATGATCACAGCTAATAAATAGCAAACTAGAACTCTGTCATTGTTTTCAGATGTTGAGTTCCAGTTTGACAGAGTAGTAGTTCTCAGGAATCCTCTGAGTGTTTGACTAAAGCTGTAACTATCACTTTAACTTAAAGGCATACAATGTAAAATTTTCATATTATTAAATCTTTTCCTTGAGCCAGAATGTGCTAATATGACCCATTTGTGTAGCTTTAGCATTGATGGAGGTGACGTGTTCCCATCAATACCCAGCAATCACTGAATTGTCCCCACCAATAATTTGATCCAAGGGTGCAGAAGTAGCGCTGCATCCCCACCGATAATATTTACAGCCCAGCTGAACCAGGTGCTGTGCTGCAGTGCGTGCACTCTGCTGATGGACCTGTGTCCAGGGTAAAGACACATACATGTCTGGATCGACCGGCGTGAGCCCCTTGCAACCCGTGCTGAGCCACTTACACCAATGACAGCTGCTCTGACTCTGGATGAGGACTGGCCATTTTGCATTTTCCCGGTAATGGTAACTTTGGGCCGGTTCCCGGACCAGGACCAGGACCAGGATGGATCGCTTTAATTAGCACTTTCTGTTTCTTCGCACACTCGCCCCCACCCCCCGTGCATCCCGTCCTGGTCCCCGCCAATGTCAAGAGCAAATCTACGCCATACACTGTAAAAAAAAGTTTGTTGACTCAACTTAACTCGGTCTAGTCTACTTTTTGCTTTGACTGAGTTAAGTTTTGTCAACTTTAAATGGTAAGTTCTAAATACTTAAGAAAACCAATTAATACAATTTAAAGTAAGTTGACTCAACATGTCTTTGCAACTAAGTTCTACTCAAAATTTTAAGTTTAGCAGACTCGATGAAGAGTTGTTTGAACTTATTTATTCAAGTATTTACATTATGATATTATGTTGGTAAAACTTTAATTGTTAAGTTTTAAATAATAATAATAATGGATTTATATAGCGCTTTTCAGGGCACCCAAAGCGCTTTGACAGAAGCTCCATTATTCATTCACACACACATTTACACGGTGGTGGTAAACTACGACAGACATCTGTAGCCACAGCTGCCCTGGGGCAGTCTGACAGAAGCGAGGCTGCCATTCTGCGCCATCGGCCCTTCTGACCACCACCACTGTTCACACACAGTCACACAGGCAAGGTGGGTGAAGTGGGTGATCGAACCGGCGACCCTCCGGTTACCAGACTGGTCACTCTACCAACTGAGCTATACGCTGCCCCATAAAACCAAGAAAACCAATGAATACAGCTTAAAGTAAGTTGAATCAACATGTATTTGCAACTAAATTCTACTCAAAATTTTAAGTTTCTAATCTTTTTTCAAACTGAAGTTATTGCAACTAATCTTATTAAGTTGTAGCTGCTGTTGAGTTCAATGAGCATGATTACATTTGTCCAGACAGCAAAAACCTACAATGACTTTTAACAGTGTATGACCCTTAGAGGGTTAATGAAAACTCACTCAGCCCCATCTGCTGCTTGGATCCAGAATACCACGTTTGCAACTTCAGAGTCTCCAGTCCGGTGCCCTGAAGTCTCACAAAGTCACGTATCTCACGAGGGTTAGGCTAACCCAATGTGGCTAGCTGTTATGCTAGCGCTGGAGTGTTTTTAGCTCATGATTCCTGATTTTTTAATCTCTCCCTGCTTGAACTCAGCTGATTTCTTTGAATGAGTGATGAACCGCTCAAGTAGAAAGCAGTGAAGGCTGAGGAGACATTTCAACACTTAGATTTAGGTGTTTCTGAGCAGAAACATTGCTAACGTTTTTACAACATTGACTTAAAACAGACACTAGGAGGTGCTAAAACAAGCCAAAACGGCATAGTATGCCTTTAAAACTGACAAAAAAAGCGAGGAGTGATACACATCTGTTTAAGGAATGATTGATTTTTAATGTTGTAATAATTCACATACATTCACTGTTTAAGTGTTTTGTAAATTTCAAAGTGTTATACAAAAGCAACACGTCCAGTCCCACTCATCTTCCCACAGTCACCTCCACTTGTTCCATCTGTAAAAAAGTTATACCTACATAGTTTATTATGTGGTTCAGGAAGTAGATGGCTATTACTGGTCACCATCTGATGCATTTTTTTTTTTTTTGCTGTTTCTGTTCCACTGTTTTAAATGAGATAAATAATGTTGGTGTTTTCTGATGTGGTGTCTCCAGAATATTTCTAAGTATGCACAAGTTTGTGTGAAAATCAGGTGGGGATGCTAGATGTTTGTGTCAAACTTAAAATGATGTAATATTTCTCTGGAATGAAACTGACCACAGTGCTGACTGCACGCTGTGAAACAGGCTGCTGTTACTGTACTAATGGACCAGCTGTGAGTGCGTGCGTCACCACAGACAGCTCCAGATTTAGTAGGCTGGACAGCGCCTCTGGAGGAATTCACATGGCACTGTTTTGACAACATAAGTTAAAAAAATTATTGAAATATTCTGAGAGTAAAAGCTGCAGGCAGCCAATTTTAAAGTTGGTTGTAGCAACTTAAAGTACAAAATAAGGTGCTCAAAAAATATGACACAGATATTTGTGATTTATGGAGGTTGTTTTATGTTGTTCTGGATGTGTCGCCTCTCTGCTTGATGTTTGCATACTGTGCAAATTAAGACGACGTTTGATTCCTCGTACATTACACACCCTCGAGGTTTTACGGTCTTCACAGATGACCAGTTTTATGGCTGCAGGGTGAAGGGGGAGGGGCTTACAGAGAGCTGACAGAGGGGCGGTGGAGTTAATAACACACATCCTTTCTTTTTTACCACAACATCAAATTACCAGACTTGATTAAACCGTGTGATGTTCAAAAAAAAAAAAAAAAAAAGAGTGTTTGATGTATGATGAAAGGAAAATGGGATTTCAAGTGACTCAGTTATCCTCGAGTGTCTTCACCGAGCACATTTATCTTGCAGCAAATGCTTGACTTGATCAAAGCAAGTGAGATTAGTCATTCTGATTGGGTCACAGATATAGCGGTCTGTTGGTGCACAGAGATAAGGGATTTTGTCTTTAATATGGCCTTAAATTTGACGTTTAGCTGATTTTAAAACCTTTAGAATCATCGTGCATCTTTCTCCTCCCAGATGGTGAGCATGCGTCGGCTTCCAGGTCCGAAGAACCCAGCTGAGATGACCTACTATGCTCAGCTGAACGGGGAACCCATCACAGGAACCACAGCTGCTAAGACCCTGAGCAGTCTGGATTCACAGACCATGGCTCTGACACTGGGATACTTTGTACAAGTTCAGGCTGAACGTAAGCTTGTTATCATGATTTGAGTAAGTCAGGGACAAAGTGAGTCACGCACTAGAGAGGGCTCACGATCAAAGTTTGATTCAGCCAGATGTCAGCATCCAGCCACGAGACGATTATACCCGACTGTAACAAAGGATTGCCACACACCTAGGAATTATACAGTCTTAGTTTGAAATAAAAAACAATAAACAAAATATGATGACCTTTATGCACATAAAGTTTACTGCATCCACAAAAACATAGCTGTATATACGTATGAGACTCTAAATCAGCTTAAATCATCAGGGTCATCCAACCCAGAGCATTTAGTCATGACATCATATCATGTTCCCAAAATCCCTCCTTCAACAAAACAACAGGTGACTGGATTACCTGGATACCAATGGGAAGTTGTACTTGGATAACAGACACAGTTACGTCTTTTATTATTCCTAAAATGAAAAAGAATTAAAAGGTTCTGGAACAACCTTTCTTCTGTAGGATTATGTAACAGATCCATTGAATAATAATTAAAACAGCATTTTATAATGGATTGATACCTAATTCTATAATTCTAGGGTTAATTTCTAATATAACTGAGTATTTTAGATTAGAGTTTGTTTCTTGCCTCAAATTCTTTGACACAAAAATGTCAGCCTTCCAGTTTTTACCTGATTCTCAGAATATTTGTAAAGAAGTAATAATTAATATGCACTTTAGTATTACTCATTCAAATTTACACTTAGTGAGTTATCTTATCACATACAGGTTTATTCTAAATGTATTTTTAAATAAACAAACATTTTACTGCGTGACTATAAGAATGAATACCAGAACATTTAAAACAGTTTACCTGTCGTAGCCTATAATTCATACACTTACTCTGTAAATGTTTAGAATAGAAAATGAATGAATAGGTGGGATTGTTTTTTCTTGTGCATATTTACCCAGAATGCATTAGTCATCTGCACACAGTATGCAATATAAATACCACAGGACTTATTTTCTATTGTGCAAACTCCACACCACTGAAGCAGCTTCAGTCTAAATGTTCTTTGGATTTCTAAACTAAAGCACAGCTGGCTTGGCCTACTGTGACATTCTGTAGCATTTGAGTTTTCATAAATTTACATACGCGCACATGTACATACAACGCGCAACCAATTAACTTCAGAGCTCAGCTTCAAAGTCGGAATCAAAGAATCTTTAACACGGTTGTGAACTGAGGAGATTTTACTTCTGTTTTGAGTTTTGTAGGATTATGATTATTTTGTAGCAGCTAAAGAAGAAAAAAGTATTTTACTATGTTTTTAGATCTTATATTTCCTTTAATTCTGCAGAACAACTCAACGAGCAGTGCCTTTACCGCTCCTGGTAGCAGCATTAAGGCCAGAAAAGAGCAAACTGTTGTTGTAAAACTGGTTCAGTTTGTCTTTCTGGGCTCAGAGGAAACCAAATAAAAGCACAAGCCATTGGTAGAAAAACTCAAAAGATAAGTTATAGAGAAGATGGTCAATAAGTATATGAAACATAAAAAGGCCTAAAACACAGCCTTGAGGTACACCTATACGTTTTTCTACAGATTGTAATGTTTATTTAATTACTTCACAGTGTTTGTTGAGTCATTCCACTTGTTATTTTAGACTACTGGATTTTAAAACTTGCATACATTAATGCATTTTTGTATTATTAAGCGATTTTAATGTTTTGTGTGTGTTCCTAGCTGTAGTAAAGACACCGCCCAGCAACCTGTGGATCATGGCTGTCTTGACGCCGCTCTTCTTATTGATGATTGTGATCGGAATGGTGGCTTTCATCCTGTGCAAGAGGAACAGGGTCATTTTCAAAACTGGTGCATTCAGGACCTTTAAAACCCGCTCCAAGGTAACGATCATATGCATTTATTTTGTATCCCTTCTTGCACCTTTTTGTTCCGTATCCTTCTCTTTCCTCACTTTCTCATAACACTATAAATTAGCGGTTGTCTTATTGTCGCCCGAAGATGTTCGCGTCTTCGATAAATCCCAGCGATCGAATCTTCTCTAAGGTTGTAATAAGATTACATAACCATATTGCAAGTGACACGTCAGACAGAAAACCGATTGTGTCAAGCGCGTCCTACGGGTCAGAAAAATGAATTTCATCTCTGCAGGCTTCACTCATTTGTTTTCTCACTACCCAGTAGCCTGTGGTCATGGCTAATCATGCATGCTGCAAAGACCAATCGGCCAAAGAGTAATAGCTCATTGCAGTGGAAGGGAACCGTAGGCTGATGTTCAGCCTCATCACACTTAAACATCAGCTGATTGGGGGGATTTCACTTTAAACCAGTCACTTTTTATCAACATGCTTTTTTAGATTGTTGACGAATCTTTCGATCAGATCCGATGGTCGTCCTGGATGCAGCGTGATGCCAGAACAACAGCTGTTTGTGTCGCTGCAGTCAGTGAAGTGGTAAACAAGAAAAACGCTCGCCAGCCTAATTTCTTCCGGAGTGGTTTCTAATTAGCTTGAATGCTATAATTCAAAAGTGGGATGTGCCATCTTAGATCATGAGGAAGTTGTTTCACTGAATGATATGTTCTTTATGTTTGTCAGGACTGATAGGTGAATGGTGCAGCCAAAACCAAAGAGGATTGATGCCTTCTTAAAACAGGTTTTATAGTGGTTCCTGTGATGTTTTAAGTCCTTTACACACGAGATCAGAGAGGTCAGGATGAGATGGTTTGGACATGTAGAGAGGAGGGATAGAGAATACATCGATAGAAGGATGCTTAGGCAGGAGACCAAAGAGGAGATTTATGGCTGCAGTGAGAGAGGACATGAAGCTGATGGGTGTGAGAGTAGAGGATGTAGAGGACAGGGTTAGATGGAGACAGATGCGACCCCTGAAGGGACATGCAGAAAGAAAAAAAAAAGACACTCCCTTCAAACAAAATGCATTACAACATTAAATTATTTACAAGGAATTCTGTCATTATTTACAAACTTTATATCACTAGCAAAATGTAGCACCTGTGCATTAGGATCAAGCAGGAATCTCTGTTTCTGCCAAAAATAACTGTAACGTGATCTTGATGGTAGCATGGATGTGTAGAAGATAAAATATGCACGTAGTGTTCATTTAGGAGCTTTTTAAAGACAACCACAATCCACTTTGGTGCGTGCTGCATTCAGAGCAGCTGCTAGTTCTCTTTAACCCTTTATTGTCTAAGAATAACATGGAAAATAACATGCAAAAGCACTATAATTGAATGCAAGTTAATAATAATGTTTAAAAAAATAATATTAATAATAAAGTGATTATATAAGATGATCATGTTATTCATAACTAATTCCATATTTTAAAAAATTATTATTTCTAGTTAATGCTTATTTCAATAAGATGGGGACTCATTTTAGGTTGACCCTAACAGGTTAGCACAAATCAACTTCAGTCATTATCTAATGGTAGGAATAAATCAATAAACCAGTTATTAAAAAACATTCCCGAAGCGTAGAAATATACACTGACTGACAACATGAAATCACTTGGTTGCATTATGCAATATCACCACTTGATGGCGCTACATCCAATAGAACAAACACCATTCTGCCTCCTAATATTTTAATAATAATATTTGGTGACCTCAGACTTAATAATGCAGAAGAAAATGAGATAAAAAGCCAAACCTCTATCCCTTCTCTTCTATCCTGTTTTATTTGACTCTATGTGAACCTTCTCCTGACCTTTTCCCTTTGACTTCTTCTCCGTTTAGACGTCATGTCGAAGGGAGGGCAGTTACCACCACCAGGTATCCTATTAAACAAGTCCTGGGTGGAGCAGCAGGATGAATGTTGTTGTGCAGCTTTGTTGTTGGCTGATCTTTGTGCGTCTTGTTGTTGCTGTTCGGTATTTTTCTTGCATGCGGCTGCTCTGTGGTGGACATGACATATCTCTCCTTTTCTCATTGGATCAATAGAAGGAAGGTTTGGGGGCAGCGACGACATGTTAAGAAAAGCAGTTTTCTTAAGATTTAAACCGCTGAGGTATGAGTCGATGGATTCAATTAAAAGCAAATGAGCTCAGTTCTGTTGGCCAGAGGCAAGCCGTAAATATAATCTCCAAACGGGAGGCTTTAACGCCTCAGAACCAAACCAGACTATTTTTATTTATGAGCATTCAAACAAAGGGATTTGAGCTTGATCCATCAGCCAAGACGACCTCGTTGCGGTTGCCTCTACTTATTCATGCCAGTTGTTTTATCCTTGCAGATAAAGCAGCTTCTATCCCACAGTGACGCAGCGGGAATCCTACACAGACCTCCAACTCTTTTTCCTATTAGGCTAAATTTGAATCAAACAGCAAATGAACTCTATAAACTTCTTTAAATATCAAAGCCTCCGTTAAAGAAGCCATTATGTGGATTGTTGCTGTAGAGCTGAGTTATTTTAGTTCAGACCTTCTCATTCCCCTCCCCTGAGATGCAAAGTGAGCAGAGAGATGCATGTAAGGATGGGGAGGTGGGACATTTTTAGTTGGTAATGGAGCTGGTGTAACTCCAGAGCACAGCGGGGTGTAAACATCCCAGAAAAGAGATTCTGTATGTATCCTCTCCTTAAAACAATATAAGAACGTCTTCCAGCTCCGAGGTTTATTTGCTCTCACAGCCGTTTATGTAAACATTTAATGCTTCTTGTTTTGTGTTTTGCAACAGAGGGCATGAAATATTAAAGGGGTCTGGAATGATGAGGTTTTCTAAGTGGAGCCGGGAGGCGGCGGTGGCTCTGTTTTTATCCACAGTGGTATTTACCCTCTCCCAAACTCCAGGAGTGGCAGCTATAAGCAAATGAGATAAATATTTATTATGTCTGCTTCAGGCAATCTGGAAACATTTAATGTTGCTTAATATTCTGGGATGTTTTAAACCAAGGAGACTGTGCTTCTGCCTTCAAATGAATGACCTGTATCAGGAATTCCTTCCTGATCATGCTTTAAGTACAAGATGATGATGTTCCTGTGTTATGGATTAAATGAAATGACTCCTTTATGGAAGAAACGAGAGTTCAAGCTGTCAAAGACAAAGTTAATAATACGGAAGACGGCAGGATTTTTCCTAATTCTTTTGGCCGTGCTGAGTGTTAAACCACATCCTGGTGACAACAAGCTGTTCACATTAAATAATCCCGATTGGAGCAGGTACAACATGCAAACAGGAGTCCATGTCAGCAGCCGATTACTCGTTAAAGCTTTGAATTCCAAATAGTTCTTAACAAAATAAGAGACTCCATCAGTTTAATCTACTGTCAGCTTGTGTTTGCATGTGTGTGCAACCAAACTCCCACTTCGGTGAGCGATCCGTCCACGGCGCGCTGAAGCTGCTGATCAATACTGTCGTTTCTATTAGGCCTGATTGTGTGTTCAAGTATTAAAGAGTGATTCCACATTGTGTGTACAGCTGGAGCATTCTTCAGAATGCCTTTGTGCCGTCTTCTATTGCCTCAGAAAACTGACTCGTATTTGGGTACAAAAGAGGTGGAATCAGCAAAAATAAAAGAAATCCATTCTTCATTTGTAAGGTGTTCAATACGAGCAGAAAGCAGCAGCTGCCGGTTAAAGGACAGAAGGTGTTTTTGCATTTTGCTGCATCATTCTTCATCCCTCAGGAGGATTTTTTCTCTAACCGCTGCGTCTCGGTGCAGATGTGCACATCACTCTTTTTTTATTTTTTAAATGCACCTCGTCTCTGTTTTTTACATGAAACTCTGCGGCTCAGTCTTGCTCTCTGCCCCGCTAGAGCTGAATTTAAATCAATATGGCCACTCGGGGGAATAGAGCACATCTCGTCCATCTGCTGTACATCATCAAGCTGCTGCTGGTTGAAGCTAAAATTAGACGAGAACATAAGCTTCTGTTTGATAGCAGAAAGGATGGATAACTCAGCAGCACAGTGGGCTTGTTTTTACACTACAGCAACATTTATAAGTCATCATCTCTTTTCTCTGCTGTACTGCTCAGATTTCTCAGTAAATGTGGAGAAACTGACCGTTCCTCTCAGACTAACCAATCAGAGGCCCTGCAAACTCCATCTGCAGCTTCATTAAACAGAACTCCTCAGACAAGATGAAAGACGCCGTTTGTTAAGTCAACACACAGGACGAGAGGGAGTGATGGTGGGTGAGGAGGGGGGCAAAGAGAATTAGAAAGGAGAGCAGACAATTAAAAAAGAAATATGTGTCTGTTTTTTAAAAAAAAGGAGCTGAGATGATGACAGATTGTGAGCCAGGTGAGAAAATAATGTCTGTAAAACGTTAGTCTTCAAGGTTACGTCCCTCAGCCTTTGCTGAGAATTCTTCCAGTCGTCGGTGACAGAATGATGAATCGTTCTCTTAACGTGCTTCAGGTTTAGTTCAGTCTATCTCACACCATCATAAGGATTAGAACTGTCAATATACTGCAAATCACACATATTGTGAACAAATACTGTGATTCTTGTTAATATTTCTCCTCATAAAGTAAAACCAGTATTATTACTGAGTTAATTAAATGTGTAAAACATTTAATAAATGTTTTAAAATTGAGTTTAATCTATAAACAGTTTATTTGTTGATGGAAAACCTTTGATTTTTGCCATAAATAAACCAAACAAACACAAAATGAGACGGAGCAGACTAGTCTACTTCGTCTGTTGTGTTGTTGGTGCCGTCTTTTACCTCTTTTACTGGTGCTCATGCGTTGATGGCATGTACATTTTAAGGCGTCAGCTGTAAGGACATCCAGACCACATTTTACTCTTGGGTCTGAAAAATCTCACTTTAATTATGCTTTAAATTAGCATACTGACACAAGACAAGAACAATTTGTGCACAATCATTACGCTAAGCCACCTACAGAACCTCTCCAGCTTTTTGTTTAAACCAGCAGCACAAAGAAGATATATCTATATCTATATATACATCAGACCAGCTGTTTGCGTGCGTTTGATTTCATTTACACGTCTCCTCCACGGCTGCAGCCACGTGTTTTGGAGCTCACTGACTGCACAGCGGTGCGTATGACCGATGAATTATTAACAACACGGTCAGCTGAATGCCCACGCTGTCTAACCTTACACGCACTCAGACTTTAACGCACATCATCAAATGCATCAGGTGTCCCATTTAGGAGCTGCTGAAAATAGAGCAGGAAGCATCAGGGTTTGATCTGTGTTGTTGTGTAACTGAAAATCAGTTTTCCTCTCCTTTGTTTTTTCTCCAAATTGAAAATAATTTAGCCAAAAGCAGTAGCTTTTTGGGTTTGTGACATTTTATTACGTGTTCTGCCTTTTTCATGTTCTGTCTTCAAAACAAAATCCCGGACATCAAAGGTGCTGCTAACTTAGTTATTTATTTAACGTTTGATTTTTTTGGGCTTTTGGTTAAAAATGTGTTTAAGACAGGATGCCCCTCCAGTTACTTTAATGTGAATTACAAGTAAAGTCTTCTTTATATATACACTCAGCTTTTTGTTGCCTAAACTTTACACCACATGGTATTTATACATCTGTTGTGACCGTTTAATCATGATGTTTTTGCAGGTTATCAGTCACATAGAGCTGGTAAACTGTAATTATGAAATCTTCATGACGTTTTTCCTCATAAGGACTTTGCATGTGCTTCAGATCATCAGCTGCTTGTTTTAATGTCTCTAGCTGCTTTTGTTGTGCTGTAAAATGTGGATAAACTCTAGTGCATCTATGAGGAAAGTGGTTTTGACTTCAAATTTAAAAACTGCAAATGAGATTCGGTCAGTGACCCCGTGTTCTCCTCGTCCCTGCCAGCCTGTCCAGGGCTTCGACTACGCTAAGAAGCACATGGGTCGAAATGATGAGGCCATCTCCGTTACCAAGGAGACGCTGGTGCTGGGGCTGCCGGTTCGAGACGCTCCGCTGTCACTTTCATTGGATAAAAAGGTCCTTCAGGAAGGGACGGCTAATAAAAGACCTCCATCAGCTGATCTTCACAAAGGAGGGTAAGAACATGACGTTTTTGTGTATTTCATGCAGAGCAGATATCCAACGTGCTGCACCTCCTAAATAAAATACACAAGCATATTCATTCAGAGTGTGAACATGGTGTGTAAAAATAAAATACAGCATGCATGAAGCTTAAAATCATGTGAACACTGAACGCCGGAGCATTTTTGACAGCTCAGATTTGTGAAGGCTTCAGGGCTGTTTTTATTTCACGCTGCTGCTCAACTCAGATCAGTTCTGCTTAGTTTTGTTGTTTCCAGAGCTGATCCTGAACAGGGACGTTAAAACTCTCTGGTCAGAGGAAACTCTGTGGGTGTAACATGAATATATTCACAGGAGGAATGAAGTCTGTGACCTTCACTTCAGTCAAACATTTCCATACCAGATGGAAATGAATGATGCTCACAGAGGGAAGCGTTCTGATTTGTGAGAATGTCGCCTGAGCTTCACTCACTGCTGTGATCATAATTATAGGTGTGCAGTAATATTCATTAGTATTAGCTGACCTCTGTGTGGACACAAGGTCAATTCTGGTCTTGTTTTCAGATAATACCATGATAGCCAATCATCTGAGCTTCCTAAACTAGTTTGAAGTCAGCCTGAAAATGTTGCATGAATATAATAATTTACTAATTAAAGGGACATGAGGGAGCTTTGAAAAACAAACCTCATGAGCGCCGCGCCTGGCGCTGCGAATAACTGCAGCCTTTAGCGGGAGCGTGCACAAACTTCTCACTAGTTCATAAGGGTTCAACCAAAGGCAGCTGGAGGCATGATTCCATAAATAAAAATACATTTTATTAATACAAAAGGAAATGTAGTAAAACAATGCCCCGCGACGCACACACACACGATCAGACTGAGGGAGCCGATCTAACAGAGCTAATTTAGCTAGCTGCTATTTTCCAGTCCTTCCCAGCTGCCTGTATGCTAAAACCTTTAATCAGCTGATGTTCTCCAACACCCGGAGGAGAATTTGAGAAATCTAGCGTGATAGAATCATGCCCCGCCACATATATCACCCTAGATTTCTCAAATTCACATCACGGAGTGGAGCTCCGTAGCACCCGGAGGTCCGTGCGCAGCAGAGCCGCCTTAGATGCACTGTAAGCGGACTGAGGTCTAGGAAACAGTCGGGGATTTGCGGCCTACAGTGCCGAGACCATAAACATGGACAGATTGCTGTGCGGTTGCCTATAACAGCACCTTTAGCTCTGTGAAACCCTTATAATCCATCAGAGAGGTTTTCAGCTCCATAAACGCTGCCAAGATAACACCAGTTTTATGAGAAAAACCACTGGTTTAGATAAGGAAGTCCGCCATTGACTAGCAACACTACACAAAGGTGCAATACTGCCACCTACTGGATATACATTTATTAGTACTTTTTTAGCCCGAGAACGTGCAGAAGCGTCAGTTGACGTCACATCCGTAGGACAGCGCGGGAAATTCGGACCCCGAATTGCAGAACATTTTACAGCTCACAGCCTGTTCAAGATAATGGAATGATACATGGGTGGCCTCATTCTTTTTGATTTAAAATGCTTCATCACTTATTAACCTAAATAAACTGAACATGCAATTATTACTTTTCTTCAAAAGCTCCCTCATGTCCCTTTAAGGTTCATCGCAGCAGCAGTCAAAACTACATCTTTATTGGTTTGTCTGTGTTATCTTTTACTTATTATTAGCTGGAGACATTTTAGAAATCAACAGATGCTAAATATTGTCTTTTGAATAATAATCTCTCCATCCACTGCAAAGTCATTCCCTCTCTGGGCTGCGACTGTCAGTGACTGATAAGGTCAGAAAATACTTTTTTTGTGTGTCCTGAAAATGTACAAAAGACTTTGTGAAAATTTTGGTGCAGACTTTCAAAATCGTCTTTTTATTTGCAAATTTGCCTCAATCAGATTGCCAGATTGATCATTAGCTGCAGATTTTCTGTCTCTGAAAAGTCTCACAGGTCACCACCCCCTCCTTAAAGCTTAAACATTTTTTTCATGCCTCTTAACAACGTTCTAACATAGTATAGCTATAAATATATTGTGGTGATAAAAAAGAAAGAAATTAATAAAGTGGTTCTCCAGCAGTTCTCTAAAAACAATCATACGTTTCGGGCCAAAAGCAACTATTGGACAACCTGGCTGTCTGTCTCGCCAAAGCGCCTCACTTCCTTGGATCCTCCATTCATCCGCGCTGTCGCATTTTTCAGCAGAACATCCCGGAAGTAAGAGGCAGACACAGCCGTCTGCTAGCGCATCAATTTTAGGAAAAAATACCAGAATCCCAAAAAGAAAAACACCTTTCCAGCTAGCAGGAAACAAAAAAAACGTTTGGACGTTAAAGAGGAAAAGCCAGGGTGAACAGCTGGTGTTTTGCTCTCTCTTGTTACTGTGACAATGTGTGGTCCCATGTCTGGGAGAGGTGCAGCCTAGAGATCATATCCGACGGGAGGGGTGAGAGCTCTGAGACGTGTTTATGTAAAGTAGCTTGTTTAAAGATAAACTATAGTAGCTTTAAGTTGTCCCACATTTATGATGCTTTCTAGCTCATTTAAACTAAATTAAGATGGGTTCCAGACACCCGCCATGAATATCTGTTCTGCAAAATTTAACAAACTCATTCAAGGTATTTTGGACACAAGAGGAAATCAAGAATCCTCGCAAATGATTTGAGACAACAGCTGCAGCCCAGTGAGACACTTGTTTAGGATTATAGCCTGCAGAGGGAAGAGAAGTGATGATAAATACAATATGAATGACATGAAACCATTTATTTACCAGGTAAATATTCAACTATCTCAGGTTAAACTCAGTTTTTGTTTCATTCACGTTTCCATCACTTCACCTGACACTGTTACAGAAGTTTGAGGAATAACTTGTGTTTTTTAGAGCTGCTCTGAAGATATTATCAGTTCATTATCAGTTCATCTGAACTGGGAGCAGTGCAGCAGGTGGATGAGAGAAATAATGACAGCTATTCTTGTCTGAAGTGTCTGAAAACTAAAAAGAAGCAATAATTAGCGGGGTGGGTTTCACATCTAACAGCGTGACAGGTGTCAGGACAGAACAAGGCACAGAGACGGGCTTCCTCACATCTCACCGCTGACTTCATTATGCCTCATTCATGAGAACGTTGTGGATTCGCATCATCGCTAATAGCTGCGTTGGTACTCAGGTGAGGAGCTGAAACAACGAGCTGATCAGGTTTCCTGTTCTCAGCTGGAAGCTTCGTGAAACGGAGCCACGAACAAACCAGCTCTAAACCTTCACAGCAGCCAGTCCCAGACACCAGGGTTTGTTTGTGTATCAGAGTAAAGCCTGAGAGAAGCTACGAGTAAACAGTTTAGATTCTGACAGATTGATGTGATCTAAAGATGATTCCAGAGTTAATGAGGAGATTACAGATGGAGGTTTGGGACTGAATCTTTGACTCTGACATGTGGATGAGTTTGATGCTTGTCTTTCAGTGTGTGCAGTAATTAACAGCTTCCACTTGTTTGCATTTTGATTTCAGCTTTTTGTATTTTTAAAATATGCTTATTGGGCAAAAAAGAGAGAAAAATCAATATTAATATATTTTCTTTTATTGGCAAAAACAAATTTTACAAACACATTTACCAAAATGTGCAAAATGATCGTTTTTCCTAACAGATGTCTGTAAGATTACAGTGTGTTAATCACTTCAGCACCGTGAATATCAGAATAAAATATTGTTTATGTAAACTCCTCCACCCCCTCCCCCCAGTTTTCATCTACTACAAACTCCGCCCACGTGCACCCACTCACATTCAGAGATGACATCGCTCCCTTAAAGGGTTTTTAGAATCACAAATGAGATGCATCATGCCTCCTCTCACACGAATAAAAATGCAGAAATGCTCCCAAAACAGAGCCTGAGATTTACTCACTGCAAACCGAAAAATGAATGGAGGTGGGGATTAGTTGTGCTCTGCTTCCCGACGATGATAAATACATGTATATTTATAACTCTGGAGCTTTGGGGAGCCTTTCTGTGTAACAATGACGGCGGGGTGAAGTGCCAAAAGCAGCAGCGGAGTGTGATAATCAGCTTTACCAACCTGTAACATCCTATACACAGCCAGTCGTATAGAAGGGAGATCACCTGAGTTAATTACACACACACACTTCTCTAAAGAGGGTAGAACGATAGGAAGATTTAACACCAAAACAACAAAGGATGTGTTTATCATTGTGTTCTGTGCTCTGAAACAAGCTGGAGGAAGTGGTGTGTTAAATAAGAAAAATAAAGTCATTTAAACAGGCTGTAAAAGATAAAACCCACCATGTTTAAAGGGTTAGGGTGCTAACATTTTTACAACAGTGATTTAAAATGGACACTAGGGGGTGCCAAATCAAGAAAAACTTCATAGCATACCTTTACGGTCTGCATTTATTAGATTGATTGTTTTTTAAAATATATTTCAAAGGTGTTAAACACTTCTGTCTGCAGAGACCTGGTGGTTTGAGAGTTTAAACAAACACTAATGGTTAAAAAACATTGATTTCACAACTGGGCTCATGAAATATTTGCCTTCTGTTAATATATTGCGCATGCACTTCTAGTGTTATAAATTGATTTTAAAGGTTTTTTAAAAGGATTAGAAAGTACAGGAAAATAGTTTAAAATAGTATGATTTTCAAAACAAGTAAATAGTGCCGAGTCATCAGTGTTGGGTAAGTTACTTTAAAATTAATATTACTAGTTACAGCAAAAATAATGTAATATACTTTGTATTACATATTACAGTCCCCAAAAAGTAACTAAGTTACACTACTTTGAGTTACTTTTGGCAAAATATCTTATGTGACGGCATTCTAAAATACTATGAATTTACATTTTCCACAAGAATGACACCAGAAACAACTGTATTTTTCTCACTATTTTATTAAACTACAGTCAATTCTAAAGAATCTTTTATTCGTGTCAGTCCATACATCAGCTGTTGATACTCCTGGGCTTCAAATATTCTCTTCAGCTCCGTTTCCATAGCAGCACACGTCTTATCCAACTCCTTGGCAAATGTTTTTTGGGGGGTGGGGTGTTGTAACTAGTAAGTTACTCAAATTGTAACTAGTAATATATTACTTTATTTTAAAAGAGTAATGTTAATATATTACTAGTTACTCAAAAAAGGAATATATTACTAATTTCTTTGTACCTCGTTACTCCCAACACTGCGAGTCATTCAATTTCAAGCACTCAACATGTCAAACGATTAAAAACTAGCTTTGAATTAAATGAATTTCTGGCTTTGAAGCTGTTATTTGAACCCATAAATGTACAAGACTTGTGTAAATAAATTGTCGATGAAATATTTGTTGTCTTAAATTAACAAAAAGGGAAAAGGGAATTTTATAGCAGCCACTTAATAAGAATATGCAAAAATCACCTTAAAACAAACATGCTTTGTTTCCCCTCAGAAAGATTATTTTCAAAAATACTTTTGGTGTGTTCTGTTGAAATGATATAGTAACTTATGTCAGCAGCATCATTTTATATATTTATAAATTCAATAATTTATGGATATTTTTTACACTGGTTGTATTAAAGCTGAAAGTTGCTGTAGTAAGATGTTTTATTCCAGTAAAAAAAGACAAATAACTAATTTATCACTTTTTAAACAGCAAATAAAGCTGGTTTGTGCAAAACTTTGTTTTCTAATAGTTATAATCACACAATCAAACTGTTGTGGATGCAGCTCAGCTTCTTCTGCTCCGTTGTTCTGAACCTAAAAGATCGATGTGATTATTTTCCATTAATTCAAGATATTGTTTGTTTGAAAACAAATGAAAGAAAGTTGGAAACAACCGCAGCGCTTCTTTACCTGCTGGAGGAGAAAGGTGCAGACTGAATGTTAACGGCGGAGCAGCGGTGGAGGATGGGTTCACTGGGAGTGCATTTATTCTGCTCCATGCGTCCTCCAGAGAGCTGCACTGTGTGAGGTACACAAAAGCTAAAAACCCAGGCAGGAGGAAGAGCGGTATACTCTCCTGCAGTGTGATTATTGATTCTGCTGCTCCTCTCTGTGGCCTTCACACACACATTTACATGGAGCTCACGTTGGATGTTTTTTCTTCCATCCCTCCGGCATTTTGCTGAACACCACACGACTTTCTCTGTGGCTCAGCCAATCGCAGGCCACTGTTCTGACTGCGCTGTGGGTGTAAAGGTTGTCAAAATGCACATTCATGTGAGCAGCCTCGCCTGTGGATCTGCTGTGTCTAGTTTTGCTGATTTGTGCGTCTCACAGCACCTGTAGACATGCCGGTCACGTTGTGTGGCTGCTGCAACTGCATGCCCCAAAGGTGTGTGTGTGTGTCTCCAGTATGTACTTTAATACTGTAGTAGCATTTTTACAAACATCACTAAGACTTAAGCATGGCTACGATTCAGCAAAGTGTTTCCTGCAGTATTATTTGCATTGCATTTGCATTTTGCATTGTTTTACTTGCAAGAGAGCTTGCATTAATCAAGAACTCCACACTTCTAATAGAAAAAAACTCCTCAAGAGATTCTCAAAATCAGTCAAATTCAACCCCAAAATGCTAAATGTGGCATTTTAATGACGTGAATTTTTAAATGTAAAATAGAGAGATTGCAAACAATCCAATTAATAATTTTTGCACGACAAAAAAAATCCTGTATCAGAGCATCTGCATGATGTAAGTGCATTGCGGCAAAGTCAGTTAAAGTCATCTTGATTCAAAGCAAACAGAAAGTGACATTTATTCACAAAGACATGCAAAATCACTACAAAGAGATAAGAAAAGAGTCAGAAGAGAGGAAGGGGCGGCCACTTTGTATTCATTTTGCATCCATTTCAGTCTGAGTGCGCCTGTTAGTAGAGGAGTGAGGTGAATTAAAATGTTGGAAAGGAGGCGAAGATGTAACTCTGAATTAATCAAAGACTGTCACACCTAAAGGGGAGAAAATCACTTTTTCTGTGCTTGATATGTTTTGGTGTTTAAAGTCACTACAATCACAAAAACTTTTGGGGAGAAAAACTTTTTTAAACTGCTAGAATTATAAGTATTTTCTTTATTTGACAGAACAAAAGGATTTTCTTCCTAATTTGTGTAAAGTTTCACAAACTGATAAGAATTTGTAAAAAGTTATTTGTTCTAAATGTTCTCCTATAGTTTTTTTAAAATTCATGCTGTGTTAAAAGATTATGATAAAATCTTCTAGTCATATTACCCTATAATTGTTATTAGAGCAGGAAAAATAGTACAGAGAACATTTATCCAGTAATGGTGATTGACTCTAAATCAACATTGAACTTTTCTTTCTGCTTGTTGGAACAGGTCTTTGTTTAATTTTCCAACCCTAATGCTTTCAAAATGACCAAAAAAAGTTATTTTACTGAGATCTTGTAAAAAAGATTTTCACAAAGGAAACTCAGAAGTTTAGCAAAAATATATATTTATACTTCAGTGTCCTTTGTCCTCATTAGAACAGAAAAAACAGCGTAGTTTATTAAACCTATGAACCTACACATTGCTGATTAATCACTTCTCAATGATTTTGTCGTGATTCATTGACATTATTTTCTAACTTGCAGATGAAGTTGTGATGAATAGCTGTGAAGTGATGCTGTGTTTTTGTACACTACGAAAACGCCTCACTCCGCTCCCGTCTCTTCTTTTCCTTGTCTTTCTGTTGCCATGGCCACCACAGGCGGTTGCCAAGTGAGGAGGATGGCTCGGTGTCGAGTAACAGCTCAGGGAAGCAGAACACCAGCAAGAGCTCCTCGGCCCGAAGGACCGCGACTGGCAGCAGCACCAAGAATGGCAAGGAGGAGCTGCACAAGAGGGGCACCAGTGGTGAGCCTTAAGGAGGGGGGTTATCAAGGTTAGGGAGAGGAAAGATGGCTGCTCGTATAGGATTAAGTGAAAGAAAACGAAGGAATATCTGTCTGGAAGAGGAAGGTATTACATATTTTTATGAATTAATGAAGTGTGCATGAACACAAATACTGAACACACCAACATGCAGTGACTCAGCCTTCTGCTTCATGAAGTATAACGATCCATGACGACACACGGAC
The DNA here is from genome assembly GCA_006937965.1 of Callopanchax toddi. NCBI lineage: Eukaryota > Metazoa > Chordata > Actinopteri > Cyprinodontiformes > Nothobranchiidae > Callopanchax > Callopanchax toddi. The sequence goes on along the minus strand of SSNR01000060.1, from coordinate 2,457,998 downwards.
TCATGGTGAAAGCTGTCACACGTCGACTTGGATGCACAAACTCAAAATCTGCGTTTTTAGCGTTCGGTTCATCAGAAGACGCTGATTAGATGTTTGTATTTCAGGTTTTTGTTTAAATGAAATTGTTGCTAATGGAAAAATAACATTTATATTGACCACTTTTTAACATAAAATGCACAAAAATAAACAAGCAGGGACAACGTGCCGCAGCAGCATCTGATGGCAGCAGGTCACTGATGAAAATCTGATGCGATTTGCTCTCCTCAGCTTCTGCTGGTGACACAGGTGCAGCCAGGTGTTCTGCTCGTTGACCATGAAGCCCGGTTGAGGAAACAATGGCTTTTCTCCACAAGGCAGTTTGACATGTGACAACAGCAAAGCACTGGTGTAAATAATAGAATTACTGACAGCTGACCTCTCCGGTTTCAGCTCCTGGTGTTGTACTACACGCTGTCTCACCATTGCGTTGAAACCACAACATCACAAAAAGGACCTGAACATCATGAGCTGCTGTGATTATACACATCCTATGTGGTTGATACGCTATTTAAAATGTTGTCAGAAGACTTTTTTAATCTGGAGACTAAAAACTGAAGAAAACCAACATTTTTCAAATCAATTTTTTTTACAGCACTCCACAACTTTATGGCAACTGGTGAATTGTTAGCTTATGTATCTCTTTACAATATCACATCACATCTGGTGACCTATATTAGGAAGCATGTTAGCATTTTAACTTTAAATTAGATAGAAAATAGGTGAATTTGAGCAGCTTTTTTCTACTCCAGTCGTCTGTTCTCCCATCCTCCCACTTCCTGAGCTGTAACATCACGTCTCCTCTGGGACTCACTGTGTTACTGAATTTAGTTGGTGTTGGTTCAAACACGTTTCCTCCTCTAATCTCTCACCCTGTTTGTCACATCTCACTCTGGTTGTACCTCAGCCTCTCTGCAACTGAAACAGCCACACAGGCAGATGATAAATTATTCCTAAGCCTATATAACATAATACCAGAAGCAGCCTCCAGGGCTTCTCCAGCTTCCTAATTCATCTGCTGCAATTTATTATTGCTCTTCTTGGGGGGAAAACTGTACAGGCTTGTACCTGCCTCTAAAAGGCCTTACAATGGGCATAAAGGGACCTTTAGAGACTTTTGACAGAATTCTAAATTGAACCCTGGGTTTGGCCCTTCATGCAGATGCTACAGTAAAATCCAAAAAATGATTTGCCCTCTTACATATTTCTTCATCTTTCTTCTAATTTTTTTGCTGATCTGAAATATTTAAGTGTGACAAGCAAGCAAAAACAGAAGAAATTGTTTCAGGGTTGCGTTTACAGTTTTGATCTGTTTCTAAAAGTTGGGTTGTTTTATAGAATTGTACAAGTTTAAACAATTTCTAGCCAGCTTTTAATGATATAAACTTTCTATCTAGCATTTTTTTTTTGTGTCGAGAGTTAAAAAAACAATAGCTGGAAATAAAGTGACTAATCTCTAGGTGCAGAATTGCCTACAGGCTGCCCAAGATTTCATCAGAAGAACCTGTTATCAGTAGTGGCAGATCATTTTACCGTTCTGCAGACTCAGAATTGGTTGCATAAACATTGCTCTGCTCGCTGATAACCCTGTAACGTTGCTTCCAGTCACTGACATTCTAGGACATCCATTCTCAATCTCTTCTGCACCCACAAACCAATTTTCACAGTAATTTGTGTAATTTATTGTGTTTACGCAATCTAATTAATGAATGCTAGGACGGCATGCGGGGAAGATGAGTTTCATCCTCTCGCTGGTGCTCTCAGGCAGCTGGAGATCGTCAGGAGGGCTGTATTTATGAGACGAAATAAGCAGGAAGGAAAAATACGTTTTTTCTTTTATTCTCTGTTTGCTCTGCTCTCCTTCCTGCGCTCATCTGCAGGATTTGAATTTCGATGACACCGATGTTATTATGCGTTATCGCCCTCTTTGTCTTTGTGATAAAAATCCCCTGATCAACTTGCAACCTGTTGCATGTTTGACTAAAACAAGTCTTGTGTTTGTCACTGTTGTGACACTGGACCCCTCAGAGTTGATGCTCCGTGTTATCTACATTCGTTGTCATAATGTCCAATCTGGTCCAAGATGTCTGCTGTTTGTGACGCCCACCCGATGTCCGACCTTCACTGTCACGCTCCGTACAGTTACAGCAACAAATAACACACACATGGAGCTGCTGCTGCTGCTGACATGAAGGCTGGTTGACACTGTGAGTTTGGAGTTATTATGATGTCAGCCTGAGAGTGACTCACAGAGCGACACAACACACTCCATCTGCTGCGCCATGCAACAACTTACAACACAACCCCCGAATACAAAGAGCTCTGTGTAGAGGTCCTCTGTGTTCAGACCACGTCTCCTCGGAACAAACATAAAACCGTGTTTTATCATCATTAGCTCTAGAAATACAACTCACTCATGTTGTCGATTTCTCGTATCTAATTTTGCTGTTTCCATGACAACGAGGGAATCTAAAATTATAAACTAAATGACACAAAGACATGGCAGTGAATCAGGATCCATGTAAGCATGGAAACAGGAAAACACATCTGTGGAATAAACATCCTATGAATGCGGGTAACTAGTTTTCCGATTTGTGAAGTTTATGCTTACCCTAAAACATTTTAGGGGTGCACATAACCTGCAAAACAAGTAGGTTTAAGCTGATTAGTTAATTTGAAAACATTTTTAAACTTATCTGCGCACTCCACCCTGTGTTGAGGACTCAAACGTAAACCGAGAAGGCACAGAGTTAAATGAAACTAAACAATGATGATAAAGTATGGTTGACCTGGCAGCAAGAAGCAATAAGGCTGTGTTTGAAATGTTCACTCACTACATTGTGTTCACTACACAGTGAGCTTCATAAATTCAGGCCAGATTCTGAGCAATAAGTCTCATAAACAAAGGCAGGACTCACGTCAAGTCCAGCTGCTGATGAACATGACGAACTGATTCTTGTTTGTAGCATACAGCGTCTATACACTACTAGTTTCCGGACTATAAGATGCTACTTTTTTCACAAGTTTTGAACACTGCAGCTAATTTATTAATCTGATTGGCTCAGAATCTTCACGCTCGGTGAAAAGTCATTTACCAAAACTGTCTGCGTGAAGAGCGACTTCAGCTGAAGTTTGCCAGTTGATCCTGACAGTGTGGAGCAGTCAAAGAGGTGGGCTGCTGCTTGATGAAGGGGACAGCGCAAGCTCAAGGGGAAATTAGTCTCGGGAAGAAAATGACAATGTAGCTAGAGTTCTCAATTTCAACCCAAGCTGGAACCCGACATATATTGATGACATAACCCGATAAATATTGATGGCTCAAATGCCATCCTAAAATGAACATCTGGCTCCATTTAATAACCTCCTCCCCTGTTCGATAGTTACATCTGTGATTAGATCATTAATATAGTGAGTGAAGACTACTCCCTGTGTCTGATTATGACTCCTCCTCCTTCCAGACCTGTATGAAGATCATTCCAGCTCTCTGCGTCTCATCACCATTAAGCCCATGACGGCCCAGCCAACCTACTCCTACCCCTCGTCTTCCTCACACAGCCAGGACTCTGTAGTGGTCAACGGGGAGGTGAGTGTGCTCCTCACACAACGCACACACACTAACACACAGCGATGACAGTGTAGAGCAGCAGAAACTGGGACACATTTTATAACCTCTACCAGGATGTTGGTGCCAATTATAAATTATAAAGGTTAGACAACCAGTTATAAACATGATAGAATGTTATGTAGCGTTTTGAAATAACTATTTAGTTATTTTAACTACACCCTCTGTAAATTCACTAATAAGTTTTGGAAGTTTTATATGGAGAAAATATCTCCAATACTATCACTTATATTTAGTGTTTACAGGAATTATCTAGGTTCTTTGAAAGAGTACAGTGAATTGAAATACCTTATTAATAACGTGAACTGAGACCAGATAAGGATTGAACAACCATTTAATTTGAAAAACCTAAGAACACAGACAGATAAGACAGTTTGAAAGTTTGATGTAAACACAATTAATATTCTTAAACATGTTGAGGATGTTAAAGATAGTTTTAATTGTGAGTTTTAACGGACCGTAGCATATGTTTTAATGACTAGGGAAGTTAGTTAATTTAGT
>SSNR01000060.1:2355746-2450838 GCA_006937965.1 Callopanchax toddi | reverse complement strand
CATATGTAGCGTTTTGAAATAACTATTTAGTTATTTTAACTACACCCTCTGTAAATTCACTAATAAGTTTTGGAAGTTTTATATGGAGAAAATATCTCCAATACTATCACTTATATTTAGTGTTTACAGGAATTATCTAGGTTCTTTGAAAGAGTACAGTGAATTGAAATACCTTATTAATAACGTGAACTGAGACCAGATAAGGATTGAACAACCATTTAATTTGAAAAACCTAAGAACACAGACAGATAAGACAGTTTGAAAGTTTGATGTAAACACAATTAATATTCTTAAACATGTTGAGGATGTTAAAGATAGTTTTAATTGTGAGTTTTAACGGACCGTAGCATATGTTTTAATGACTAGGGAAGTTAGTTAATTTAGTTAACCTAGTTAGGACTTTAAGAGTCAATTTAGGCTAATTTGAGTTGTTATGGAATTTGGTTTGGCTTAATTTAGTTTGGAAGAATGAAGCTTTATCAAAGCAAACCTCTCGATCAGAAAGTGGTGTTCGCTCACTGAAAGGTGGACGCTCCTAGATCTGGCAGGCGTTGGTTTCTCCACGAGCTGAGGCTGGAGTCCCCAGACTCGGAGTGGTGGTCCTGGAAGGCGTGGCCGCCGAGGACCTCGCCGGACAGTCCGTGGATACGTCCCGGTCAGCAAGGGAGGCATTTCAGCAGGCATGCTGAATTCATTTCTGATCTTCCCGTGGTGAGGGAGAGACAAGAGGCCTTGTTCAAAGCTGATAAGGGTTCAGCTAAGATAGCAGCATAGCAGCTCCGGCTGCATTCAGGCTGTAGCTCAGACCAAGACTGAGACTGTATGAAGACTCGACAAGACTGTCAAGACAAGACAAGACCAGCAAGACAAGACTGACTTGTACCGGCACTGAGTATTAGTTTTGAGACGAGTTATCTTAAATTTAACCAATCAGAAGATGTTAAGTGTACTAATCAGAACTGAGTAAGGGGAGTTGTGATTGGACAAGGGACTGTGAGGGAGTTACCAAGTCACATGACTTCCGCCCGTTAAGACTCACATTATAATGGTAGAAATGCATGAAATAGCAGAGAAGCATTATAACACTTTGAGTGTGAGTGTGTGGGTGACCCTGAGCAGAAACACTACAAGAGAATGTTCTGTAAACAAGAGATTACAGCTGGAACACCAGTCTGTGGTGTTACAGAAAATACTTCTTTACAGAGAGTGTTTTATTAGACCAGTTAGTGTCCAGTTAAGGTCATCTGGGAGATGGACACCTGAAAGTGGACAGTAGGACACCTGTAGGAATCTTGATTCAGGTTAAACATAATCCAAGAGTGATTGTATTCCAAGTTATTGGGAAAAAGATGGATTATTGTAGTGATGGTCAACAGAGGTCAAAGGTCAGAGGATGTAGCCTATTTGGGGAGGCTACAGTTATATATTTGATATTACATAATGTTGCATCACATCCAGCTTTTACATCTGTTCACACTGAACAAAGAAGGTGCTTCATCAGACGTTTTTCTACTCCAGTCGTCTGCTCTGCCATCCTCCCACTGAGCTGTAACATCACATCTCCTCTGGGACTCGTTGTAGTGTTACTGAATTTAGTTGGTGTTGGTTCAAACACGTTTCCTCCTCTAACCTCTCACCCTGTTTGTCACATCTCACTCTCTGCACGTCTGACTGACACAGCCACACAGGCAGAGGAGAAATTATTCCTCAGCCTATATAACATAATACCAGAAACCCCCTCTTATATGTACACACACACACAACCCCCAGGGCTTCTTCAGTTTTCCAATTTATCTGCTTCAATTTAATTTTAAAAAATGTTCAGAGTGGGGCACATCCTCTGATTAGTCAGATTTTTTTTCATCATAATACGCAGACAGATCAAATAGTTTAATTCTAAGGAAGCTGATCTTGCCAAATTTAATAGACTGACACTGAAACTCAGATGTTTGGTTGCCAGTCAAATCATATAGGTCTGAAACAGAAGTCCGACATCGAGCACTACAGGAACAAACTTCGTCAGAAGGCGCGGAGGAAAGGCTACGGAGAGTTCTCCCTCTCCGAGAGCCTGAACCACGGTTACGGTCACAGAGATGGCAGGCACGGTCGGCATGACAACGGGATCAAACCACCGATGACAGCCGAGGAGAAGAGGGCCTCGTTTGCAGGATGTCATAAGAGGTGAGGAGCTGTCTGCGTGGTGCTTCTTAAAATGCAATGTAATTCTCATTAAAGGGATAGTTCAACCATTTTAAGTGTTTCTGTGTAAAGGTCATGAATCTCATCCTCCTTAGAGAGCTTCCTGAACAGCTTCTGTTATTTTTTGTTTAATTTACCTTGAAAATGTTCATTGAATGACTTAAAATGACTGCATGAGACGCATAATAAAAACAACAGCACATAAAAAGTTACACAATAAGATAAAAACGGTGTCAAACAGCAGAGAGGTAAAAAGACCGATGAAGGGTTTACAGGATGTACAGGCCATTAAAGCAAAATCAAACACATTTCTGCTCCAGTTAAGAAAACAGCAGGGCAGCTCCTAAAAGACCCTAGAAATTATTAATTAAAATCCTTCCAGTTTTGTTTCATTTTAATTTAATTTCTGAGGCAGGAAGCGATTAAACTAAGTGCTTTACAGCTGCCTGATATTGTTAGGCAAAGTGAATTTTACTGATGTCCTAACAAACTCATTTATACTTGATGTAGGAATTATATTCAAATTAAATAGCATTTTTCTACCAAATAATTTAATAATGATAAACTCTTTTGAACAGCACAGTTGCTATGGCAACACTTACAAAGCAAAAGATGGGAGAGATCTGGTCAGGGCTTTAATATTTTACAGTTCATTTGGATAAACTTCATGTTTTATTCCAATATAACTGTATGAATACGTTCTGAACACAGACGTCCCTGAATTAGTTTATATTTTCTAGTTAACTAAATGAAAACATCATGTCTACTTAACTCTAACCCATCATAGGAATCAGATCCGTTTGAAATCTGGAGCAAAGTTGAACACTCCTCCTTTTTCAAGCCTGATTCTAATGAAATGTTTTATTATTATATGATTAAAACCCTAAAAAGATCTTTGTACTGCAGTGCTCCACTATTTTTGAGTTGCATCACAGTAACCCGCAAACAAAAACCCTTAATATGCATGCTGATATTCTAAATCATACAATAAAGTCAGGTCTTTAGACCAAATTTATGATAGAAAATATAACAAGATGAGAACAATCTCAGAGCAGTTCATATTAGAAATGCACCAAACACTCAGCTGGTGATCCTTATCTGTGATTGGCTAATCTGAGACTCAGACTTTCTATTTTTATAGATACATCAGATTCACCGATGCTGGGTGCTAATTCACGTTAGCGATAACAGATTTTCCCATGTTCCAAGTTTTTATTTCCAGATTTGGAATTTTCAGGCTTTAACCAGTGAAGGTATCAAATGTTGAACACAGAGTCTCTCCCATCTCAGCTGATGAGCCCTTCAGAGCAGTCATGGTAGTCACTAGTCTCCTTCTTGCACCGTCACCCTGTTTGTGATTGGATTGGTTTGAGATCTAGACAGATTTACACGTGGAGCCTTATTCCTTCCATTTCTGGATGATGGATTGAGTGGATGATGGATGCATTCACGTTGATCTCCATTCCACTAATTGTGTGACTACTAGCACCAATAGGCTGAACCTGAATTAGGTCAGTCACTTTAAAGGTGGTGAATATTTTATTTTAGGTGACATATTTTTTATTTTATTTTGTAGAAATCAACTTTCACTTTGACATTAAAGGGTTTTTAGATAAGATACAAGCCAATGTGTTTAGCTTTGGTCACTAACGGTGGTGTGCTTAACTGAATTACTGACACTACTGATAGAATTCTAAATACAAGTTTATTACTGAAGCAAAAACTTTGACTTGACCAATTTTTCTGACTTGGAATAAATAAATAAAGACATTGACAATAAAAACAGACTGGAAGTTCTCTAAAGAGTTGTTCTGGTCTTCAGGTACTCCCACCCGCGAGAGCCAGCCTACTGGAGTCGGCAGTCCCTGAGCAGCCCGAGTCCGGTGGAGACGGAGATGGACCTGCTGGTGCTCAGGGAGAGGTCCAGGAGGGGCATCCGCAATAATGGCTACGATGTGAGTGTTGTTCCTCTGCTTTAGTGAAACTAGGAGTGAAGCATTCAGATTCAGGAGAAAACTGAGAAATAGTAAAAGATTTTTGTGATTTGAAGCAAACGCTTTGGAAGCGTCCTGTCTCGGCTCACTGAAGTTTCACTGCAGCTGAGATTCGGTCAAAACAGCCGGCAGCAGGAACATGCAAAGCTTTGAAATCAGCTCCGAGGTTCTGTGACCCAGTGAGTCGTAAACAGCAGGGACACAAACAGGTCACCTGATGGCTGCAGAAAAGCAAAACTCTGCCACTTGGTCAGTCTATTTAAAATAATCTTCTGAGAGTATTTATAACTTTTAATCCTTCCTTTACTCTCTCGCTCGCTCTTTGGTGCTTTCAACTCAGACCAAGAGGATTAACAAATTACCCTCCAATGAACTTTATAAGCCTACGCAAAACAGAGATAAAGACGATGGAACAAAGGAAGTGATAAAAAACGGAACAGAGTGTGAATATTTTATCAGGAGACGGGGAGAATAGATGGGAAGAAAAGGAGATAAAGTGAGAGCAGATTGAATGTGAGTGAAATATGTTTCTGATGCTCAGGACGTAATAACAGAGGCGACCGAGCTACCTGGCTGAATGTCAATGACTGTGAATGTGATTATAACCTATTCATGGATTCAGATGGGAGACTCGATAGCAGTTAATAGCCTCGAATGCACCAAGCGGTTTGAAGGAGGACAAGGAGAGCAGAGTGTGTTTTGGCATAAAGAAACGTGTTTATGTCGACTGTAGATATTTACCTATTCTTGATTTATTCCTGATAAAGACTTGTGTTAGGGGTTTAGCAGCGTCTTTTGTGATTCTGCATCTTATTTATAATGTTAAACATGAACATTTAGTTACATTTTAATCATATTTAGTCATTCTGCTGTTTCGAAATAATGAAGCCAATGAAAAATAAATAAAAGCTGACACAAATTGCTGAGAAAAATTTCCACATTCATGTGACGTATTCATCTCCTCTGAGCTTTTTGTTATGTGGTCACTGAGAAAGCAAGAAAAGCACAGATGTCACAAAACTGAAAGGAGGGAGAAGGCCTGAGTTAGATGCTCCAGCAATCAGAACCACCGTGCACAAAACCAGAACCATGAAGCGGACCCAACTAGAGAGAGAAACATTCACATTGATGTCATGGTTTTGAGCCAAAATGTGGATTTTTTCTGTAAAATATGAGATTCACCAAGAATAAGAGATCTTATAATGAGGTTAAATCTGGTTTCACTGCCTCTATGAGCCTCACCAGAACAGATCTCTTTCATTTAATGTTTTTAATTTTCATCCTTTGGATAAATTCAACTGGACTTCTTTTGATTCTTAAAGATGTTTTTTTTCTTCTCTTCAAAGGAGCTTTCTCAATTCTGAACTGGGTAGAAAGCTCCTTTGTTCAAGAGACTAAAGAAGTCCAGGTTTTCATTCCCCATCTGTCTTTGGTAATGTGTCATTCAAGGTTCCAGCTGAACTAGAATGCTGATTTCAGGTGACATGACAACACTTCTGTTCTGACTGATGATTGGTTAAACAGTATCCTCACCTGAACACATGAAGAGCACTAAACGCACCTTCTTTTTGTTTGTTGAACCCTTTCACTGGCTTAGCCGAACCTGATTGAAAAGAGAGCCTACTAAACAAAAGAAATGAAAAAAAATTGGAGTTGTTTGCTGTAGCTGTTTGGCCTACGAGCCACCTACTCCAAACCCTCATAACCAATGAGATTGAAGCACTGAGAAGCCCCTCCCACTGATAATTTCTTTCAAAAGCAAAAGCCTAAGGCAGAAGCAAACTCAAGGTGCAGCAGGACCGAAACATACCCCTTCAGAATAAAAGCCTAAATAGTCTGATTAATGCAGAATTTAGTGAGAACCAAAAAGTTCAGTCAAAGGAATAAAATATTATTGTAAAGAAATACAAACATGTAAAGAAATATGTACTTATGAATTAGTTTCTTTTGTTTTTAGAGTTTCTTTATTTTTGCTTATGAATTTCACACTTTTGCTTCTGAATTATTATTTTTGTTTGCTTTATTTGGGTATTTTTGTGTGTGTGCCTGTATTTTCTGGTTGATCCTTTTGGCACAAATCTTCTCCCATACATACCCTAATAAACACAATTAAATTGTGCATTTTGTGTCACTGCACCTTCACACGCCTATACCGAGATGACGAACAGCTGATCCTGATAAAAGGAATCGGGGAATGGCATCACCGAAATATGTCCCGTACTTTTAAAACACCACTAGTGATTTTATCTACATTGTTCCAGTTTCTGTCATGGTTTTCTCTGTTGCTCATCAAACACTAGATCCAAACCTACAAAGCCAGGATTACCAGTCCTCGGTGTTAAACTTCACTCTGAGCTTTTACTGGTTTGTGTTCATAACATCAGTCAGAACCTCCAACCATTAACCCTGAGCTCTGAGGGGACCTAACAACCTAAACTGCAACTTTTATTACATAATAGTTACTTAAGTGAATGTGTGTATTTGAAAGAGACAATCACATTAATGAACATCAGTAACCCCCCCATACACACACATGCACTCTACATCAGAGTACACATGTATTGCACAACAACAGTGTAAGAACGTGACAGCATGACGGATTGGTGCAGGAGGTCCATCTAGCAGTGATTATAGTTCTGTGTCGTTTGAAGACATTTTCTTCAGAAGGGTTTTGACAGTAATGTATGTAGGATATCCTCATATTGCAGTCTGGATGTTACCGCCCTTTTATGCTAGCACAGTTTGTCCAAAATTGGTGCATCTAAGTCGTACCTCACCGTCTCCTCTTGCAGTGGATCTGGTAGATAGAAAATAGTTCCAGGGGACAAAAGTAAAGTTTGATAATGCTAAAAACGAAAATAAGAAGTTGTTGTTGTTGCTGTGCATCATGTGTAAAGTTAGTTTGGGAAGCTAATGGGTGCACCTCCATGCTTGTTGCCTGAGTGTGTGTTTTCTTCACAGGGTGAACCGGAACCGTTTGAGGAGACCAACATGGACCGTCTGATGAGCTCTCTGGGTTATGGAGGTGGATCCACTGGAACTGGGAACAGCAGCTTAGGGGTGAAAGCTCACCGCGGCTCCGACTCCTCCACACTCAGCTCGCAGCCATCCATTGACGAGGTCCGCACGCAGATGCACATGTTGCTTGGCAACGCTTTCAGCCTGGCGCCTCCGGACCATGACCCCCCCTCCCCTCCAACCAAGTAAATTTTTATTTCTCAGCGATGCTTTATCTTCCAGCACATCTGCATCATTTACAGTATTGTGTAGCGAAGAGAGAGGTCCCCTGGTGCAGAGTTTAAGAGCAAACAGCCCACTCTCAATCTGTTTCTCAAAAAGCTGAACAGATTTACAGCTCGGTTCTGCTCTGGAGGGACAAAAATAAAAAGAACAAAACTTGTGCATGTGTTTGCTCAACTTTATATATTTTTTTCTCAATGCCAGCCACCATCACCACCACCACCACCATGCTCACAGCGCCTACAACCCGTCCCACACCAGCCACTACAGTGATGGGGTGACCAGCGCCCCAGGGACCATGAACCACCCCTGTGGGGGCAGGCAGCGAAGCGCAGGCTACGAGGACATGCACCAGTGTAGCCTCCCAAAACCAGTAAGCACCAAAACAAATCTGTTTCCTACAACTTCACCTTCACCCAGTTGTTTTTTGTTTTAAAAGTGTACCAATTCTGCAGAAAGTAACCTTACGACAATAATATGTTTAGCATAAACAAATACTGCACATTTATAGTCAGCCAGTTTGGATTCACACACTGGGTTCTGCAGGTAGAACTAGGTTTTTCCATAAAGGCTCCTTACAATTCCCACTGGACGCTACTGAACATGTGGCTGTGAGTCACTGAGCACCTGAAGTGCGCGGCCATGTAAGTCGTCATCGTCTGGATTCTTCAAAAATCCTAAAATAAGAAACACTGCATTATATAAGATCTGCTTCTTTCTCGCAGTGGTTCAGCAAAACGCTCTCCAGATACACTTAGAGGACATTTCAAAGCTGCTGCATGAAAAGGCCATCCTAATTTCACCAGATTTCTTCTTTAAACATTTGTTTTTATCAGAGGTCAACAAACATCACAAATGCAAATGACTCAAAAGAAGGAGGTAAAGTTGCTTCTAGCTGTTTGTAGAACGTCTTCCCTGAGTTCCTTAAATACCAGATCCACATTAGTGCTTCTACTCCTTCAGAACATCAACACTGAGTAGGACCAGATGGCTCTCCTGTAGCTCCAACATTCAGTTTGTCAGCTTTTATTCAGGTTTAGTCCTGAGCTTCCTGTGGATATATTTTCATGTTATCTGTTCACACTAAATGTTTAGTGTATCAGAATTTTCTGTTTTATGTTTGAGCATTTTAGACTATTCTTGCAAATTTGCTTCAAACCACTTCTGGCCTAAAAGCAGCCAAGTGCCGTATCAGGATTAGTACTTTCATCAAAAACCTGCAGTATTCCATCCTATACATGTCTACTGCCCTCTGGTGGAGGATCTACAGGTGAAAGGTGCCAATTTAATTATTATTTTTTATAGTTTTATTGTAAAATAATATTTTATAATTAATACAAATTAAAACATATGATTATATAGTTGTCATAATAACAAATAACTATGAACAAGATTCTTTTTATTATTATTTCAGGGTTAAGCTTTATAGAGTTAAAACTTCACAATATTTGCTGTGATTGTGACATTTTTCTGCACATGAACTTAACATTTTGCACTTTAATCAGCCTTTGTTGTTGTTTTTAATGAAACTTTATAAAAAATAATAAGTGGATTGCGTTGGATTTTAAAAATGTTTTATTCTTTGAATATTGATGTTGGCTAGCTGAGAAAAGACCCTCAAATTTCCTGTCCCATAAGAAGCTGTAGGTAGAGAATAAGTAAATGTTCATAATGCTTAACAAAAATAATCAAATGTTTATATTGAATAACACCATAGTCCTCTCCACCTCCCAGTTCATTTAAATGACCAGAAATAATGATTTTATATAACCTGTGGTGATCATTTATAAATCCAAATAATCCTCCTCCCACTCCCCTAGTAACTGGATTAAACCTGCTTAGAGAAGTTAGTATTAAGTAAATGTTATTACAGAAACTTTTTAAAAATTAAGAAATCCTATTTTATATTTCTAGTCTTCTATTTTTACATTATAAGTGATTAAGTTGAATTCTAGACCGTCAACAGATCATTGATTCTCAGCTCTGCTGCAACTCCTTTTTAGCAAAGAAAAAATGGTATGGAATGGAAAATGGAATTATAAATTAAAAAATATATAAAATAAAAGATGTGCAATCATATGTTAATACATTTTATTTATTGTGTCTGTTCATTACAGGTGAATTTAAAGCTGCTGGATGCTTAGGAAGGCTTTTTATATAAACCTCTGCACTCATAAAGGAAGCTGCTTGTACAGTCATGCAAATTGCATTTATTATTTTTTTATAATACAGACGATTTTCTCCATCCAGACTTGTTCATTGTTGAATGATTGCATCCTATTTTAAGCATTTAAATCTTTTTTACTGCTGTCATTTGTTCGCCACTAGTCTATCATTTGTAACTTGAATTTATGTGTTTTTGCTCACAATGTTGCCCTACTTTCTGTCATTTGTGCTCACTCTTAGTCCAAACATTCAGCAAATGATGCTTTTTGTCTTCCACAGGGTTTCCGGTTCACCCAGCTTCCTGACATGGGCATCGGTTCTCCCCCTCCACTAATCCCCTCCAGACCGGGACCCCCACCTGGGACCTCGATAAGATGGTAGCACACACAGACACACAAACATCAACAAATCCATTCACTTGAAAGTCATCACAGGACAAATACAGAACATTTTATCCTCTCGGTAAAATATATTCATAACACCTTTAGTGTTAAACATTTGGCCCATAAAGACACTCAGAGATCCAGTTTACAGGAAGTATTCACACATTTCAAAGCTCCCTGATCTAAATGCAGTATGAGGACTAAAACTGAGACCCATCAATGGAGAGCACACACTCAGGGCGAGTCAGCAGGAGAATATTAATCAGCATTATCTAAAGTGACTCTGCAGATCTCAGGCCCACATGTTAGTCTGCACCACATAGCTGTGCATCCTCTTCATCTCCATGCTGTTGCTGTGTAATGTGTTGCTGGGCACTTTAGCTGCTCAGGTCTGCATGAAGGAACATGTTCGCCATCTAGTGGACAAAATGAAAAAAAAATGCCAGAAGTAAAAAAAACAAAAAAAAACAAACAAACAAAAACAAAAACAAATGCTCTTCCTGTATAGAGTGATAAGGAATATTTAGACAATGAAAAGAACATTTTAAAAATATGTTTTATACTTTTTTAAATGATTTTTTTCAAATTTGTTAGCTATAAATCTCTGTCATTATTTAATTGAAAATCAAAACCATGTGATTGTTGCTCCTAATTTAAAGTGTTTTAGTGGTTAATCAGTGAGTTGTGCACACATCAGCTCCTCTGAGCCTCCAGGCTGGAGGAGTGCAGCATGGTAATTCCTCTTTAGTATGCAGTGTGCAGCGTTAATGTGCTCAATGCATTATAGTGACCTCATCTGTCCTCCGGTCCTCCACTGTAGTGTAATGTCCACAGTGTTTCTATGCTGCAGAGATCAGTCCTTTGGTGTAGACTCAGGAAGAAATATCCTTGACCAACAGCAGGGCCGACGGCCGACTCCCTGAGCAGATTCAGGATCAGTAGCATCAATATATCAAACAGTGAGGTTATCTGTAGATGCTCAAAGGCTCAAACACGTCAGCGATGAGTTGTTATGAAACAGTCTGTCAGCTTGACTTCATGACTCCGCTGCATGGTATTATCTCTTTTTGCCACCTTATAAAAACTTTATAAAAATCAATTATCAACCATTTTCCTGCATGGTCACTGCAGCTGTTCAGAAGCTACTTTCTTAGATATGTGTTCCTGGACATATGTTACAGATTCACTCAAATTTATGGAAAAAAAACCCCCTAAAGCATCAAACAATTCATTAAAACGCTTCATGGAGGCTGAGCTTTTTAAATGTAACTAGTCAACAAATAAAGCCACCTGCTTTAGGAGCGTCCTGCTCTTTGTGAGACGACAGCTGAGCAGCAGAGAGTCAATATGAAACCAGAGCGTCATTATTTTAGGCGCTTCAGTTGAAACACGCACACTAAATATTCCCTTCATGTTTTTAAAAACCACCATAAAATCAGAACAAGTTTTACTGAGATTAAAAACATAATGCTGGCCAAACAATAGCAGCTTAGTTTGACAGATGATGTAGAGCAGAAATGACAGCTTATTTAAAAAATGGTTAAGATTTGTCAGATTTTAACCTCCCTTGTTAGAAAATATGAAAATACATAAAAATGACAGAAAAGATGACTTACCCTGTCATCTACAGTATGTGGAAATTGGGTTAAAATTGAGATGTCTTGTAAACAAAGTATAAAAACCTGGATTTTCAAGGTTTTGTATGCTAAAACAAAGCCAAATTTTCCATCTGTTTTACCATGTTTGTAAAGTAAATCAATCATTTTACCTGGTGAAATAAAGGTTGAATAAAATGTTGCTTGAGCAGAAACACTGTTCTCCATATTTGACCTTTAAGCAAACAAAACAGAAGCAATAAATGTAAAACTGCAGCCACCCAGAGGTTTCAGTGGAGTCTCAGAATTTGTTTAAATCTAACCTAAGCGTCTCTCCTCTTCAGTAACAGTTCCACCCCTGATGTGAGCCTGAAGCCTCGGGTGTCTGAGGCCGCAGATCTGCAGGCCCAGCAGCACAACGGCGCCCCCTATCTGCCGCTGTCCAGGACGCCCTTCCCTGCCGTCTCTGTGGACCAGTCCATCAGCACCTACTCAGGCAGGACAGAGTCAGGACAGGAAAACTCAGAGGACAACAAACGTCCGTCAGGTTAATAACATTTACATCGTTTTTACAGGAAATCCAATAACAGCGGTCTACGCTATATCAGCCAACCGTCCAGGCTACTCAGACTACTTCGTCATGTCTCCGCCGTCCTCATACCGGAGCCCGTCCTGGATGTCCTACCCTCCTGAACCTGAGGACCTGCCGCGGCAGTGGAGCGACACACCTGTAAGATCTCCTCTGTGTTATACAGTACTACACACGTGAAGACTTCCTGTGATTTTTCAGTGGGTGAGGCCGATCTTTCACCTGTCTCCCTGCAGAACTCACGTCACCTCGAAACCATCTGCTGAAACCAGCTGGCTGTGACGCCGCGTGATAGAACTCGGTGGGTTCTACTGTCTTCATATTTGTTCAATTTTTATTAAACAGCTGGAATGTTTCATAAGTGAGAGAGCTGAGGTCCAAATAAATATCTCCTTTTATAGCCCTTGTGCATGTAAATATTTAAAAACCTACAAATATAATTTACCTCAATTAGTGTAAAATTCTTTATTGCTTTGACGATTAAAGGTTGGGATCTGGTTCAACAGCCTGAAGCAGCTTATTTTACCCAGAAAGCAACAACATTATCCCGCTTGTAGGTCAGATTTCAGAGCAGCCTGCAGGTGGAAGGCTGACGGATCAAGTGTGTGCAGTCTGGCTCAGAAGACGCCAAAGCTGCACCTGAATGATGTGGTTTGAAGTCACTTTAAATGGTAATGGAAAACGCCTGCAGAGGAGAAGCCTGACAGCTGATGTAGAAGTCAGTGGACTATTTAATCTGATCAAACAGGCTTTGTGTGTGTTGGGAAAATGGAATCTAGAGTGTCAGAAATAGCAGACTGATGCTAAAAAATGTTTACAGCACCAGGTTGGTGTTTGCACTCCGCACCGTGACACGGGACATCTCTGTTCTGCAGGCGTGATGCCTTAGATCCAACAGAAACTTGATGTTTAGAACAACTAGTTCAATTTTAATGTGATTTTTTTTCAAGGTTTTGAAAGAGCTTGAAACTAATTGAATTTAATTTTTGCCCAACAACATTCCTTTTATCAGACAAGGAAGGGGAATAATTGATTTGTGTATATTATTTTGAAAAATCACCTTGAAAGTGCTTGGAAAGGACTTGAATTTAATTTTAGGAAAGGTGCAAAAATAGTGTTTCTGAGTGTGTGAGCATTTGTTTGCAAGCAAATGATTTTTTTATTTATTATGCAACAATGGCTGAATCCATGTTTTTAAGATTCTGAGCTAACATTTGGTGTGCTAGTAGCTGAGAATCATTCACATCCTCTATTTTGAGTGAGATGGTGCATAATAACGTTTTCTAAATGTGACCAAAATGGTTAAAACTCCATCGTTTCTCAACATTATTTAAGTTAAAACCTCAGCTTTAACTGGAGATTTGAAATCTTTAATGGAATGTTTTCTGTTCTGTCTCATCTGATTTGGTTTTGGTTTCCTTCAGGTGTCTCTGGCTGTGCAGACGACCTCCTTCCCTCTGAGTCTTCATCACCTCTCCTCCGTCGTTCTGCCCAGCCTCCACCTCTCAGCCCACCTCACCCCAGCAGCTCGTCATCCTTTTCACCTGCTGTTGTTCCAATGATCTCCTCAGCCATAGTTCTCCCCCCTCTGTAATCTGAGCCCCTGGCCCTGTTGGTCCCTTCTGGGTCTCTAGCTCTAACGTAGACTGCCTCTCCTGTGAAGATCGGTGCTGTACGGCCAGAGGCCCGTCACTCTGGTGTTTGGGTCTGAGCTGGACTAACAGGCTGAGTCCAGAACAGTGTGACACAATCCAGCAACCATCATGCAGTAACTGCCGTCCTCTCATCACTCGATGGCACGCGGTCATCAGTAGATTACTGCCCCAGTCGAGACCTGTTCTCCTCCTCTGAGCTGAGCTGGTTCTGGACTGGACTGGACCGTCCTGGACTTGCCCCTGAGGTCCACCATGAAGCCAGGAAAGCTGGACTGACTTAAAACTGTGCTTTTTTTTAAAAATAAAAATAAAAAAAATCCAAATTCCTGTAAACCTTCTACAGCTGGAAAATATGTGTCATTTTAAACTTGAAAAAAGAAAAAAAGAAGAAAAAAAATCTCGTCTTGAGCTGTCTCGATTTCAGTTTTTGGATATTTGTGTGCTTTTGTCTTCTATTTTTGTGCATTGATTATTATCAATGGATGACTGTATAAAAAAACGACGGCGAGTGCTGCTCTCTCCACTCACGTTACTTCAAGGCAAAAAATAGACTCAGAGGCAGAGAAAGCAGCGGCTTAGCTGTCTGGTTATGATGGCTTTTCTAAAAAACAACGTTAACCTTTTCCTTCAACAGATTCAGTAAAGAAAAGATTTAGTCGCAGTGTTCCGTCGTCCATCAGATTACGATGTTTCTGTCTGATTCTCATCACCTGAGTTTGTAGTGCTGCAGAGTGGAAAGCCAGCACTCTGCTCTGGACGTGGACTCGGTTGTTACGTGGACACATCAGTAGTCTTAGACAAAAGAGACAGCTGTTTAAAAGATGTCTACTGTATTCTGCTGTAATAAGAAACTCTGATTTTTTTTTGTGTGTGTTATTTCTTTGTCTTTTCTGAGGACAGGTTTAATATTTGGACCATTTGGACCATGAAGTACTGTCCATGAGACTGGCCGGGCTCAGACGAGCCTCATCAGTAACTACATGTATCGCTGTATATAGCAGATGATTTATTGAAAAGATTTATGCAAGTCGGTTGGGTGGGATGCTTTGCTTGACATTATTCTGACACCATTATCCTTCTTAGTTTCTCGATGTTTATGATGAAGAATAGTCGGACTGTTTTCGTAACTCTTCCTGAAGGTTTCAGCATCATCTGGCGTCTCATACCTAACACGACGTGTCACTTTAAACCAGAGCTCGGACTGAAGTGCAGTATTTTTACCACATTGTTGATGCTAATAGCCATAAAATAGTGGAACTAATGCAATATTTTAGTATGAAGAATACCATTTCTTTAAGCTTCTTTTTACTGAGAGGATTCTGTCAGCACACGGTATTTAAAAGCTTCTCGTCTTTAGATGTTAGTAAAGGAGATTATAGCCATATGTTAACATCAGCTAGCTTAGAAATACAGTGCTGTGTCTGAAACGTGACACCAAATAAAAGTAGAGTTGAAACAATGAGAATTATTCCTAAACTTTATAGAACGGTAGCGTATTTTTAAAGGCGGACGAGAGAAATCAAAACCTCTGCTCAGATTTAGGTCTCACCTGAAACTTTAAATGCATTTTGACTAGTTTTGCACATCTTCCAGGAGTCAGTGGTTGTGGCTGCGTTGAACTGAATTAGCAGTTTTTACACGTTTTCTGTAAAAACAAACCTCCTCTCTCAAGTAATCCAGTCTTCTCTGATTCATCGGCTCAACCTTACATTATATTTAACCTTTTAGCCCTGAAACGCTGAGACTGATCAGATGATGTTAAATGGAGGAAGTGACACACAGGCTGTCGTCTTCTTTCACTCCTAAGATTCTCTTCTTTCCAGAGGTCGGTGTGAAGTGAGTTTTAAAGGGAAGTTAAGGATGCCAAACTTTATTATTGTCAGCACAATCGGTGCTTTGAATCATCTTCATCCCCAAACATCCACAGCCTCCATTCTGTTAAACCATCCTCACTGTACAGATCATGTAGAGGAAGCGCCTCCATTTATGTTTTTTATTTGAGGAAACTCCATATGAACGAGGAGGTGGGAGGAAAACGTTAATGTTCCTGCTCCTCATGGTGATGACGCGACGCTTTTACTGACCAGTTTTGTTTTTCTGTTGTTTGAATCATTTCATAAAGCTGTGACATCATGGTGGTGCCGATGATGTCACTTTATCATCATTTGGATGTTGATGAGCTCACAGTGATGACAACTATGAATGCTCTTGGATGTAGTTAAGACAAGTTTTGGTGAATTTAAACAATAAATACAAATTAGAATTCTCTTCTTGTGTTTTTGTTCTTTTTTTAAATTTAGAATTAATTTAGCTGAACATTATTATATGTACATTTTTACATGTGAAGTTAAGAATTTGTGTACCTGTACACAGTGTTATTGCTGTGTTTGACCACTAGAGGGCAGAGAAAGCATGAGCTGTTTTTCAGAGGGTCACTTGCAGAATAAGAATCTTTTAGAGCTCAATTTTCATTGTTTCTATTTTTGTACTTACTGCACATACAGGGTGGAAGGGAAGGCAATAAGAGTGAAATCTGAAATCAACCAATATTGGTTTATTATTATTTTTAAATAAATTATTTTCTATATAAAAGGACCATAAATGACACAAGTTTGAATAAATAATAATTAATTTGAGAAAAAAAAGGTGTTGCAGCAAATTGAAGATTGAGTTCTGATCTTTTGAAGAGGTTTTCTGTAGAAACTTTGTGAATAATCACCTGCTCATACTTAGAACAACCTCAGAGTAGAGAAACAGAGATGACTTCTAATTGAACAGACGATCTACTGGTGAGTCTGAGTGTTTCTGCTGTATTAAATCAAAGCAGGTGGCATTTTGGGCGACTGTGGTACAGTGGCTAAGGACGGTCATCCACTGACTGCAATGTCAATGGTTCAATCCCTGGTTCCAGCAGACCACATGTTGATGTGTCCTTGGGAAAAGTCCAAAAAGGCATCCCCCTGCTCCTCAAAAACATATTGAGGATGGCTCAAATGCAACAATTTCCCTAAGGGATTGTTAAAGTATTTATCATCATTAAATCAGATTTAACTTTGATCCCCTCGACCTGCAGCTCCACGCGCTTTTCTAAAAAGATTCTAAAAGGAACTTGCCTGAAAGACAGAACTTTCCCCTCGCTGTCGCAGAAAACCTTCCTCAAATTTATATCTGTGCCTGATCAGGTCATTAGTTGCCCCGCGACCCTCTGTGGAGGATTAAGCGGCTACAGAAAATGGATGGATGGAAGGATGGATTTCCTTTGTCATTTTAAAACTCAGCCTCATATGTTGTATTTTCTGTGGGTTGAAGTGATAGATGTGTAACACGAGGGCCTTTAGAAAGCATCCTGCTCAGGAGCCTCGTGTTTGTAAAAATCATCTTTTCTTGGCTCTCATCTCTGTGGCGCTAATTCCTTCTGCTGCTGTGTGGAGGGTTGATGTTCAGTCAGCTAAAACCTGCCAGATTTCACCCAGAGCAGCATCTTTTAGACAATATAAACCCAGCAGCTCTCTAGGTGTGTGTGTGTGTGAGCCCTGTTAGATGATGCTGTCTCAGCTCTCTTCCCGAGTACGACCCAGGGGACAGGGATGACGTAAAGACAACAATGCACACGGCCTGTGTGAGCTTGATGTCTCCAGCCTGTAATTAACGGCTAATCTCACTAAGTCAAACAAATGGGAATTAAAAGAGCATGCTACTAAGATCAGAACACGATTTAATAGCTTACACCGCTCACTGGAATTAAATCCTCACACACATTGTTGAATGCAGGGCGTAAATCAGCACACCAACCCTCCTAATGGCTGTTCAGGTTGTTTCAGTCAAGCCTGAGTCAAATCCAGCTCTCCTGGTCCTGCTTGGGGCTGCTTATCACTGACTGCTGGGTTCTTCTTGCAGCTGCTGCTGCTGGAGACAGAAAGAGAGGAGAGACAGTTTAGCTTGTGTTAATTAAGTTTGGACAGGATCTCCAGGGATCCATTATGAAAGCCTTATCTGCTAATAAGAAAAAGAAGACACTAATTATATTTCTGTGAGCAGGAGACGAGACGAGAGGATGCGAGGAAAGAAAAAACAGCCAGAAGTGAAACATCTCTCATGTGCATTAACTGGGTTGGTTTGTTTTTTATTGCTATTTTTGAATAGCAGGTCTGTGAACGGGAACTACGGTGAGGTTTAGAGTCAGAGTAGGACTGGTTTGAGTTCAGCTCCAAAATCTGTTCCAAGCCGTTGAAAAGTTATTACTTTAAAATATTTTTAAAAATGAAACAAAACTTGAGAAAGTTCTTAATTTTTAAAACTTCTGACTTTCCAAATGTACACACGCACACGCACACGCACACGCACACGCACACGCACACGCACACACACACACACACACACACACACACACACACACACACACACACACACACACACACACACACACACACACACACACACACACACACACACACACACACACACACACACAGCCACAACAGCTTGGCTCCTCCTCCTCATGCTGGTCCCCAGTCTGGTCACATGTTGAGGAACGGCGGCGTCCCATTCCTCAGACTTGCTGCAGGTCAATCAGTATAGTGTTAGTCCCTCTAGCACAGGGGTCTCAAGCTCCAGTTCTCAGGGGCCAACGTTTACATTTTAGTTGTTTGTTTGGCTCCAACACACCTCAGTTGGATCAATGGGTTATTACTGTAACAGGCTTCTGCAGAACTTCAGGACCTACTGAACAGATAACCTTTGAATCTGGTGCAAAGAAACAAAGAAAACTTGAAGGACAGTGGCCGTCAAGGGCTTGAGTTGGTCCTCACAAGTTCTACATACAGTAGTAAAGGTGATACATTCTTTATATTATTTGTCTTTTGTGGACAGTTTTTGATTCCCGTCTTAAAGCTATATAAAATGATTTGTCCTGCAGAACATGGCTCCTGAGATCAAATTCCATAATACTCTGTGTCTGTTTTAAACTTCCCCTCTGTCTATGTGTAGGCTGTTCTGTCAATAGTTTCACTTTTTTTCCTAAAGTCTCAGCAGAGCACCCTTCAGCCTCTCAGTGCAGCACCATCTCTCCTGGCTTCTGCTGCAGAAACACACAACTTTCAGACTTCATGTGCTTGGATGACCCTGACTTATACAGTTTTTTAACAGTTTTTTCTGGCGTGCTCTGCAGTCAGCCCTTCGCTCCACCAACACAACTCGTGCAGTAACAAGGACAAGATTCCTGTTATCTTTAGAGCCAGTCTTCTGTCTGCCACCCATGGTAAAATATATACAGTGATTTTTATGCTTCTTGTCTTCCCTCCAGTCAGACATAAATCTATCAGTGGCAGAGATAAGAAGTGGCCTAGTGCAAAAGATTTTTATTTATCAGTTAACTGCATCCAACAGACCAAAGACAAATCAATCCTTTATGTGATCACACATTTCCTTTAAACACCACAAGGTCTCCTCGTTTCATCCACAGCAGTTTCAAGGTACTTAGAAGGAGAGTTTTTATATGAATGCTCAATCTCAAAGTTCTTGGTGCCAAAATCAAACCTCTGTTAGGGCTTCTTGTCACGGTTATGATAAAGAGTTACCAAAGTCCAAAGAAAGACCTTCAGAAAGCCTGAAGGACTTTTGATGAAGACAGCTGTAAAGAAATGACAAAATCAGTCATTTGAAAATCAAATATAAAAAAATAAGGAGTGACTGTAGGTTTATGCGCAGTAGAATATGAATTCCTTGGATATTTTGTCTCTTTTCATAAATGAAAATGCAACTTGTATATATGAAAAATGAGGAATTAAATAATAAATTGAAAAGAATTCGAATAAATTAATATAAATTCAAACATTGAAAAACCTCCAGAGAGTCTGAACATACAAGCACGCTTTACAAAAACAAGTCTAATGTCTAATCTGACTCAGGATTTACCTTCCATGTGTTTTTTTTCTGTTTTCTTTTTCATATACAGATATGCAACTTGCCTTCAGTAACATATGACGTGAAAATATATGAAAAGCAGCTAAATTCCAAAGAGAAACTTAATAAGACTATTGGGAATCCTTTAGATGTTTTGATCAAAAAGGTTACCATAAAGTCTGGCGTCTTGGAAATAAAATACTAAGACATGAGAGCTGGTTACAAACCTTTAAACAGCACCTTAGATCGCTGATTTGGGTGATTCAGCAGAAGTGTTTTTATACCTCTTCTAATGGATTCTAGCACTGAGGTCTTTTTATTGTTATTATTTATAGAATATAATTAAAGCTGAACACAAGCTGTGGCTCTCAGGCTCCCAGAGGTACCTGATACCTTTAAGTTGTTCTCACTGGTGATGACTTTAATAAACACCTCTAAGTTTTAAGATCAAGAGGTCATGTGACCATTGGACACACTGTTAGTGTTAGCTCTAGCTGGTATGGCTAACACACAGCACCATGTTACAGATAGCATCATTAACCTTTGACCCTACATCTAAAAACATCAGAGAATCAAACTGGTCCAGTTAAAAACTTCCTCTATGCTGAACAGTTATACCAGTTTAGGTCAGAACTCTGTTAAAATCCCAAATCAGCTGATTCTGTGGCAGGTGTTTAGTCGAAAGTTGTTTTTGACTTCTTGATTTTTGAACATATCTGACCTGCCAATAACAATTTACCTCACAAGATTCTAATTAACAACATACTTATTAATACTTTATTTCTGATAACCTTTAGTCTGGCTGAGGGAGAACTTTAGTCATACTCTTTCTAAGCAGAAACACCAGTAGATGGCAGTGTGTGATGAAGGAGAAACAGTAAGCCTCTGCACTCCAACTCTTTACAGAATTCAAGCTGTGACTTAATTAAATTAGATCATCTTTATCTGCTATTACCTATTTAAAATATATGATCACGATGTTAGACCAACGTCTGTAAAAGCTGTGGTTTGGGAGTAAATCTCTGCAGGAACTGATAAGTAGCTTCAGTCTCTGATGTTCCAAACAGACGCAGAATAAGCTGACAACACACACGTGTGTTTGGAGGAAACATGAGGTGGATGAGCAGACGTCCTGCACCTCTCCGCTGACTTGATCAACTTTTACCCAGAAGTTTGAATTTAGTAGAAAATATGAAGCAAAGCCATCATTTTCCTCCTCCATCGCTCAGCACACCCCGCCCTCCTGACACTGTGTTACTGCCAATCTATCCACTCCTGACAGCACCATATAAAACAACTGTATTTTCCCATGATGCCCCTGAGGCGCTGCCTCTCTCCTCTACCCTTGCTCTCACATTATGTTTTCATTTGTCACTCCTTCACCTCCCTCCATTTATCAACATTTCATTTTCTCCTCTATTTTTGCAGCTAGTGTTCTGACAACAGGGTGGGGGTGTAATCACGCTAATTGGTGTCAAATTATTCCCTCTCGTTACCTCTTCCATGAACATGCTTTCACAGGCAACCAGAGAGTGTTGCTCTTGTTGAAAGGTTGAATTAACAGGAGATCAGGGGCAGCAATCTGGTGACAGTTGCTCTGAGATTAATAAAAAAGGAAAAGGCAGCCTGTAATTATGAATCCATTACATGCTTTAAATGCTGAGGTTTATTTTAATAACCTATTTAATAATTATCAGGATCACGGAGTAAATTCCAGCATGCAGCATAGAAAACGAGCAGAAACCCCCTAAAATCTCATGAGCAACAAATATTTGCAATGTGAGAAGAAAATGTAAAATACTGATAGGAAACATGAACAACCTCAGACGTTTTTAAGCTTCACAACAAAACAAAGAGTAGCTCAAGTTGAACAGGTGTTATTTTCACATTTATCTTGTGTTTTGTGCTCATCTACAGTGGCGTGCAGGAAACAAAAGCAGGTAATTTGCATGAGCTGCGACAGCATGGCCCTCTATCACTGCTGAAGCTGTAAATGAAATGACAGATACGTCACACACCTACGCTGTGCAACATGAGAACGGGAGAACGATGGGAAGTGTTGTTGTGATTCGTGACATGCTGAACTTCTGCAGTCAGTTCATGAATCATTAGCTGAAGTTAGTTTACACTTCTTTTAAATAGTTTTTCAACACATTTTAACAGTTTTGCAACAAAACAAAAAAAACCCCACGAGTTTTCTCACTTTTATTCATGCTGATCTGATATAAGGAGCACAGCACAAAAATGTTAGAATAAAGGGTTAAAAAATTACACAACAGGTCATCGTGCAAACGTTGAATTGCCTCTAGTTTCTTTAAATTTTAGCCAAGCTGTCTTGTAATCTTTTAAAGGATCCTAATCCAGACATTTTGAAGGGTTTTAAACGTTTTTCTTTGGACATTTGCAGCTTTTTTGCTCATTTTTCTAAATTCTTTCAGTTCAGTGATGACATGTGAACACAGCAGCATAGAGCGTGTGAACTTAAAGATGAGGAAACTGGACAAATGGAGGCTAAAAGATGAAGAATCAGGCTTAAAGAATCTGTCTCTGGCAGATGATCAGCATCTAGAAGTCATGTTTAAAAACATCAGTTAAGACCTGCTGACACAGAACCTGATGCATTAAAACTCAGTTGATATAAAACACTCTAACTATTGGGAATCACTTTGATGGTGCTAAAATATTTGTTTTCTTTTGTATTTTTAAAAGATTTAGTCACAAAATGGTAACAAAGAACAAAAAAATTCACATATAGTGATTATTTTATGTGTCGAAACAACATTGGTTCACCCTTCAGTTTACAAGACTTTGTCGAAGCAGAACGACTAGCCTGAATGATTCATATGTCTGGGTTAGATGGCTTGACAAAAGAAAGAAGCATTGCTCATAAAATGTTTAGATAGAACAACTCAAACTGCATGGAAAATCACACAAAGTCCAAAGAAAAACTCAGAAAGAGCTTCATAAAGTCTGAAGAACTTTTGCTTAAAACCACTTTAAAGGATTAAGAGGCTGCTTGGAGGGAAAAATATAAAGAAATGAATGATTACTGAAAATATGTAAGCAGTAAATGCATTTTCCTGTTTTTCTCTTTTATGTTTGTCTCTTGGTGAGGTAAGCATTCACTTTTCACATCTTGACAATGGGGCCTAATGTCTCTAGAAGTATTTCTGTGTCTCTGCTTCAGTCTCAAGAATGTTTCAGACTCCACAAGAACTGAGATCTTTATTCTCTAGTTGGTGGGAAAGTGTCATCACATTTTCTTGCAGCTTGTTCTGCAGAACTTGGATCTGATGGTCATAAATTAGTGGTGCAGGGGGTGGAGGCAACAAGAACTTCCCAGCAGTTCTGCAGTTGAGTTTCTCGTGATGTGTCCTGATCAACTGAAATATAGACCTTTCTCTCAGTTTTGTATAGAGCTGTTTGAAATGATCAGCCTGTTTGTTAGCACCTTCAACATAATGGAAAAATGTTGCTATCAGCTCTACCGGGGGTGGTGATACAAACAGTAAACTACAGCAAAGTGACAGAATCCAGTCACACAATAACCTCCCAGACACATTTAGTCTATATTCTAAACCCTTAAACACAAGCTGACATAAAGTCACATCAGTGAGTCTGTCCATGTGGTCAACCCCCCCCCCCCCAGTCCTGCTGATAAATCCTATAAAGTCAACACACTGTGTTCAGTGTCCGTGGAGCAGCAGATAAAATTCAGAGCCCCTACAGACCTAAACGGCTCTGTGTGGGACTGGATGACATTCAAAGAGTGAAGGGTTCTAACCTGCTATCTTTTCATACTTTCCACCAAAAATGTAGTTTTGTTCAATTCTTTGTGTCAAGTCTTTTTTTTTTTTTTTACCATTGAAGTCTAATTTCAGTTCTCTCGGTTTTCTGAGAAAAGCCATTTTCACTTGACATTTTATATTTTACTTTTATTTTAAAGCTCTGTGACTAAAACGATCATTTCCATCTAAAGATTAAAGGTCAAAAGAACATTGAATGATGTAATCTTTTATTCTGACATGTCTACCTGCAGAGATGTCTAAAGTACCGGTACTTGTTTGTTTCTACATGTGGCCCCGTGACGGACTGGATGTGTCCCCCCACCTCTCAATAAATGAATGAATGAATAATCAGGTAGAAGTTTTGAGGCACCAAGCTTGATGAAAGAATTGTGCTTTTATTTTGCTTTCTTGAGGATAAAGGAAAAATGCATAAAATATAGATTTTAACTTAAGGGGATAGTTAATTCTTATACTGCTGGACATTGGTTGTCTACTGCCAAAGAAGGTGATGGTTGAAGGGGGGGGAAAAAAGCAGGAGGATGAAAAAAAGGAGGAAGAGAGAGGAAGAAGTTGTTTCCTGTTACATCTGTATCCTTTGTTCCTCTAAGTTTGTTTTAATTTATTCATTAAATCCATTTGATCTCTCCTCCTCCCAGTCAGCTAACCAGCTCCATTCAATTCACACATTATGACAAAATAACAAATAATTTTTTCTATTTGCCACATAAGAGTTTCACTGTGTTCTCTTAAAAAATGGAAACAGAATTAGCACAACAGCTCTACATTAATTAAAGTCTGAACTCATGTCTCCTGAGTAACAGCGTCTCGTCTCTGCTCCACCTTCAGATAGATTTTCTCTTTCTTTTTCCTTTTTTGGGGACTCGGTGACTCGAGCCTCGCTGGTTGTAATAATGTCCATTTAATGGGCTGATAACATTTGAATTTGGTGTAATTTTACAGCTGATAAATGTGGCTGCTCACCATGCAGCGTATTATTCACCTCAATCACCAGAACAGCTTTATATAATGAGTCTGTGCAGGAGCTTTTTGTAATCAGACCAAATAGCCGAGGAACAGGTTTAATCCATCTTTTTAAAAAAAATGCAGTAAATGTGGAGCTGCAATCATTTAAAGACAAAAAAAGTTCAGCTTAAAGCGGCTCTCTGGATTATTTTTCTCTGTATCAAAGTTTTCTAAATGTTTTAAATGATATTTCAGGTCTAAACTATGATCTATGGGTTGAGTTCCACAACATCTGTCATTCTGATGAAGACCCTCCTTTCTCCTAGAGACCCCT
The DNA here is from genome assembly GCA_006937965.1 of Callopanchax toddi. NCBI lineage: Eukaryota > Metazoa > Chordata > Actinopteri > Cyprinodontiformes > Nothobranchiidae > Callopanchax > Callopanchax toddi. The sequence goes on along the minus strand of SSNR01000060.1, from coordinate 2,426,031 downwards.
TTCCATTTTTTCTTGCCGCCGACATTTTTCAGCCAATGAAATTCAAATTTCTGCATTGTCTCAACATGCACGCGCATCGACCAAACCTGTACCAGTAGGGGGCGCTGTCGTACAGGACGCTCCGTGCGTTTCTCTGCCGTCTCAGCCGTTCACTGAGGACTCACGGCTCATTTCTACTAAAAACCTACCCATTCTCCAGCTAAAGATGGATTTATTTTTATTTTTAAACCTTTCACCTCACAGAATGGCAAGGCTTGACAGGATTATGCGTTTATTTTGGTCAGAAAGTTCATCCAGGGCCGAGTCAAGTTCAGCTTCAGAGTCCAGCAGCAGCTCTCTGCTAACAGAGCTAATATCAGAAGCAGCAGGGACAGAGAGGGCTCATCAGACCCTCGTAGTATTGTTGGAATAAGATTGTGAACTGTGAGTGATTAAACCCTACACATTGAGCTGTACAGCTCATGTCCGAAATATATGCGCCGCGTGCACGTGCGCACACGCGACCGGACGCGCGTGTCGAGATGTTTTGAGGAGGAGCCTTTGGACGCTAGATTCAAAAACTGCTCTCCTGATGAAATCCTCCGGAGTGCCGCTTTAAGATAGTGCTTTGATTTGATCAATAATCCTAAATACTCCAGATGAGCCATCTGGTGTCGTATAGGACCATTAAACCCTAAAAATGTCCCAACACTTTATTGTGTTGCATCAAATGGGAAAAAGGTTTTGTAATTTTTCTATTAAAATGATCATGAGTGGCAACGCTGTCATCCTAATTGGTCTTTATTTCCTCCATCTTCTCCCTGCGTCCTGGATGAGGAGTGGAGCGAGTCTCCATGTCGTGTTTGCAGAGCTAATAAAGCAAAATGAAGGAAAACAGGCTCCAAGAAGAAAAAGGGAAAAGTGCTGCAAGTAATTACTGGAGGAGGTGGCTTTGTGGTGCGTGTGTGCACGTATCATGAGTGTGCACAAACAGGAAACCACAAACAAACAAACATTCAGACGCATTAAGAGAGGAAACAAGGGACCAAAATTGCAGGAAGGAACTAAACTGCTTCCTCCAGAGAGAGCAAAGTGAATCACATCCCCGTGCCGCGGTTCCCGTCTGAACCACAGGAACTCTGAGCTCGTTTCTTCTCCTCTCACTCCACCAGTTCTGTTCCTGTTCCTCTGTCTGGGAAGCTGTTGGTAATTCACTGATCAGCTGCTTTTTCCCCACCATTTCTGTTTAATCTGCACAGCCTTCCCACTGAGAGTGCATCAGTGTCAGTGACATTACCACGTTGGTTTAAGGCTGTTTCAGGAGGCAGAACAAAATGTGAGACATGGGAGCAGTGGCATGGAGAGCTGTCACGTTATAGGTAATTAAAAAAAGGCTTTATATAAAAGAGAAACGTGTCTAAACAAAATCTTTCATGAAACAAACCCCTCAGAAAACGTATCTAATCATTTAAAAATAATGACATATTAGCATTTCAATAATAATGACTTACAAGAAAGAATCCAGAAAACTGACTTCAAGTTTAAAAACACAAACAAAAGCAGCCTGTTTCCTTTATAAAGGTCTCATTAGTTCTGACATGTTTTTTTTATCTGTTGACCAAAGAAAGTGAAACATCAGTCAGACTGATTGATCATCCATCTCTGATGAAACAGGACAGAAATCTTTACTCAACTTTTCTCTCTGATGGACTGAGGGATGCTGACATCTCTGCTGCTGTGGTCAACAGGTTAAAGCTGCACTAAACAGTATTCTTACATGATGATGAGTCATAATGTTGTTGGGAGGAGACCAAAGTCTCGAACTGAGCTGAGGAGAAACTCAGAGTGAAATGAGTCTGAAGGGAGCAATAAATCAGTTCTCAGAATAAAACACACGACTTGACGAGCGGATGACAAACTTATTGCTTTCTTGTTTTAGAACCAATTTGAACATTTCTATAGCAACTTTATAAGAAGTGTTTGACAACTCAAATAAAAACAAAAGCAGATGCACAAATCAGTATCAAAATAAAATAACAGACCTCTGCATGAGCAGGAAATGTATTTGACTCTTTATTAAAACTATAGTGGGTCAAAACAGACCAGGTGGGTCAATCAGAACCAGGTGAGACAAGAGAGCAGAAACCCATAAACAATGACAGGAAGGAGACTGAGGAAATGAAGGTCTAAACAGAGCAGAATGTAAGAAAACAAAAAATCCAAAACACCCTTATGGCTCCATACATCAAATGGGGCTACACCTTTAAAGATTTAAAATGTTCAAAACGTAAAATCATCAAGTTTGAAAACTAAATTCACTAAAATATGTTTTGCATTGTATTCAGATCAGAACGTTTTAATTAAAACAACCAATTAAATAAATAAAATCACACGAGAGGCTGAAAATACACTTCTAGACAATATAGCAATGTCATGACTTTATGTGTAAAAGATGATGATCCTCTTGTTAAATAATTACTTTTATAGAGATGTCTGCTCACGGGTTTATTTGGTTTTTGCTTTTTTGTTAATTATCAAACAAATTTTAGCATCAGACAAAGATAAGCTGAGTAAAAGTTTTGGTTTTATTTCTTAAGGGAATAAAGCTCTCCATATCAACCTGCTCTATGTGACAAAGTTATTCACATTAAACCTAATGAATGGCTATATCATCCTTGGTGGGAACAGCTGTTTTTTTAGTAAATGAGATGTTTTTTTTTTTGTTCTTATTGGTCATCTGAGATTTTAGTTTTGGAACTCTCCCATGACGCTACCTCCTAACTCTACAGGGCTGGTGATAATCATAGTGGACATAAACTAAGCTTTTCAAATAAAATGGTAAATCACATTTAAGTCATGATTTAACAAGAAGGGGAATTACTTTTGTATGCAGAGCCAGTTTGGTTTGGATAGTTAGTTCCCTTTAATGAATGAAACATTCATTAGAAAACATTTTGTTGCTTTTATGGCTTTTATTTGTTTCCACAACCTCTTCAAATGCATTACAGTCACGTTAAAACCCCCGAGATGCATTATAATCCATTCATTCTTTACTTGATGAGGGTGTGTTCTTAACACAACACTCTTATCAGACCACAAATCAAAGTGAGCTTCTTTTAATCAGGACATCATTCCTTGTATGTGATTCCTCTTCCCCTTATTGTCTTGTGTTTGTACAAATGACAAATAAAATCTCTAAATCTGATTCTGAATGTTCATAATTTTGCCATTTGAACACGTTGTTAATGCACATTGAGGCTATTTCACTGTAATTCATTTAAGTGTTATTGAGATTTCTAAGACCGAGTCTGATTCATCCACTGAAGACGTGTCAGAGGACTTGATCCAGTTACTTTTACACGTTTAGAAAAACTCTTTTTGAATCATTTACAAGTTTTATTTTCTAAATAAGAAATAAAATGTGTATTTGCATGCCAAAGATTAGATCAGAATCACATCAGAGAACTGAGTCACACTCCTCACACACAAACGGGAGAATCAATCATTTATATTAGCACCTCTTAACTAAGCAACCTTTGGATTTTTCTCCCTTTGAAAGAAAAAGCAATTTAATAAAGACCATTTCCTTCATTCATCTTTCTCTAACCAGGATGCTGAATTATGACTTTCAGGACAACATCAGCTCCTTGAGGGTGGATAAACTGAAACCTGCTGTATTTCAGGTATATGGTCCTGCAGCCTGCATACTCAGAGGTCATTTCTTATTCAGAGCATCCAGATCAGCGCAGGACGTTCGTGGGTTTGCTTCTGGGCAAATAAGAGGGAAAATTTCAAATAAATTAAAGAAAATAGGGCTGACATTAAAATTTAAGATTAAGGACAATGGAATTAAAATAGAAAAATCAGAATAGAAAAACAATTTGTTGATCTGAGTAACTGTCAGGTGTTTAGATGAAGCCTGGTGTTCACAGCCAGCAGCCGTTCCCTCACCTGGCTATATTTTATGAGCAGTAGTCATGTATGAGGTCACTTTAATGTAGCGCTGCTCCTTTCTCTCTACACTCAATATTTCTTATTTACCAGCATTTTAAAAGTTTTTCTCTGAGGGCTAATGCAGCCAAATGGAAAAAAAAGAGAGAGATCATCTCACTGGTTATTGAATGAATATATCACAAGAAATGCCTTGGGTTTTTCTTTTTGGCGCTTAATTTTTTTTGGCTCTCCCTCTCTCACTTTGTGTGCATGTGTGTGTGTGTGTGTGTGCGTGTCAGTCACATAGAAATATTTTTAAAGGAAGAAACCACTAAACCATTTCAACATGCTGGCTGGGAAAAACACAAAACTCTGACAAAAGTATCAGGTTTTAAACTCTCACCTACATCACTGCAGAGGAGAAAATCCTTTTTTCCATCCTAAATTTAACTTTGCGCATCACTACATTTAGTGACACATGAAGTATTGATCTGCCACCATAAGTCTCACATGAACTCTTAAGAAACAGTCTGAACAGCACAAATCAGACCTTTATTAAATCAGACCCAGGCCACTTTCACATAGGGTTCTGAATCAGATGTTTTAATGGTCGCGTCACATTTCATCTGACTTTTACATCACTGAAGTCTGAGGAGGTGCTAAGCAGCATGACACGTTTCCCTTCATCGCTTGATCATAATTTTGTCAGCTGTTTGCACAACAAGTTCAGACTTCATACACATGCTGACATGTGTAGCATTTATTTTTACTTCTGTAAACACAGCGAGCTGCGTGTGTCGTCACGTCTTCTTCTGCACAAGCAGCTCACTTTTCATGCAACGGAGAAATCTGAAAAAAATCATGAGCAGTTTGTCGTTTATTCAGATGGAAGAAATTGCTACAATTAAAGTTTGCTCAAAATTGCATCAGTTTGATTTTCTATCATTTGAATTTGTTTTTTGTTGTTGTCATTATCAAAACAATAAATCTTTTTCCCAAAGCAGATGTACAACAGTCATTATTTGCATGAAACTCAAAAATGAATGCATTGGAACAAAAGAAGTTATGAACATTTCCAAATCGCTACTAAAGTACTTTACTGAGCCCTGCAAGGGACATGGGGGACAAATATTGCAAGATCTTGCAACTCTGGATCTGACAAAAATTATTACAAATTTTTGAGGAGGCACACAATTTATCCAATTTTTAATCATTTAAGTTTGCTGTTTAAGTTTGAAACATTTGGAAGACCCAGTCTGGAGTTGAAGGTATATTTTATTATCCTTCTGTCAGATTCACACCAAGTTAAGACTCATTCATAAATCATCAACACAAAGAAGCAGCTTCAGCGTTTGTTCATTGTCAGAGTTTGCAACTCATTCAAGTCTTGAACTATAAGACTTTAAGTAGGTTTGGTGCCTGAACCAAAAAACTGACAAACGTGTCAAACGAAACTCTTACTGCAGTCAATAAAACGAGAAACCAAACAATTGTCTCCAATAGGAGTCAGAGCTGAGTCCCTTCAACCAAGCGTCTTTTTCCACTGTCACTTCTTTGGCATCACATTGAGAATCTTTCTGCTCAGTTTGCTGCTGCTAACAAATGTTTGTGCATCCCTGCTGCCACAGGGCATCAACTCTGAGGTGCTCCTCTGCCTCGGCCAAACGGCAGTCTGACACCATCGGAGTGATAACAAGTAGCACACAGGTACTGGAGAGCTGGTAATGAGATGATTACTGAAAGTTTATCCAGATGTTTATCTCCATGGACTGGTGAGAAACTCCTGGACAAACAGAGCAAAGTTTCTAAACTTTTACTTACCGTATTGACCTGAATATAGGACGACCACGATTATAAGACGACCCCCACTTTTCAAGACTCATTTAAGTAATATCGTAAATACAGACTGCTTTAATATTAGCCTATATATCAGGGGTTAAAGTTCAGATCTCAGTCAAATGGGAAATAAAAAGAGAAAACGTTCTGTTAAATCTCTTTCTCTCTCTTTTCTTCTAGCGCTCTGCCTCTTGGGCCCAGAGAGTCTCCATCCCTCCATCTCTCTCTTTCTCTCTCCCACTCTCTGCCTCTATGTGTGTGTGTGGCGCAAATGAAGGTATGTGAGAATAGTGAAATGTAATGGGTGTAGATTTAGCGTGGACGGAGGTGACGTGTCGTGTATAGAAAAGGCGCTGGACCGATACGTGCAGAGCCAGTCCAGCGGACGAGGTTCTGTGCAGCTGTGCGAGGAAGGAGGCGTGTGTGGATGACCGACGCGAGTCGAGTCCTCACCTGAACAGAAGTCCGCGCTGAGCTGCTCACACTGAAATGACCTGGGCCTGGACGTGGACCTGGCTGGGCTGATCATCAGCATTCCCCAGTGGGCCTGTAACTTTGAGCTGGACCGAACCGGTCGTGGTCTGAGCTGCTTCCTGTTGCTGCCGCTTTGATTAAAAAGCATGCGCCCTCTGTTGGTTCGGTCGTGTAATGACACCAAAACAATAGGCTGCGATTATAAGACGACCGCCCCGTTTTCACATTATTTTCTATGAAAAAAACTAATCTTATATTCGAGTCAATACTTTAAATTTATTGCAAAGACTGATGAACACCTGAATTCATCTCATATATTTATTTTTGCTTGAAAAAGTTTGTGTGTGCCTGTTTTCTTTTCTCTGCATGTTAATTTACATGTATGTGTGTGTCATGATCCCTCCCCAGTCCCTGCTCAGACCCCTCATCCTGGCCCCTCCTGTCATTTAGTTTTTGTACACCTGTTTCATGTGTTTTCTGTGTTTAGCGTCACCATGTGTGCTTGATTATAGTCTAGTTTTATGTTTCATGCCTTGTAGTTTCAGTTTTTATCTTGGTTCTTACCCTGAGTGTGTCATGTTTAGTTGTCAGGTTACTGTTTTGGGTCCACCCTTCACAGGTGTGTCTTGTCTGCTGTTTGTGTGTCTGATTAGGATTGTCAATCCCTCACAGGTGCTCCTCATTCCCTCTGATTACCCTCTTGTATTTAAACCCTCTTGTCTTGTTGCTTAGTGTTGGATTGTCTGATTTTTATTTATTTATTAAACTTCCTGTTGTCCTGTGATGTTTACCTCCTGTAAAGTCTGCTGTCTAGTTATTTCAAATTTAGTCAAGTTCTTAGTTCCAATAAATCCTTTTTAGTCCATCTTCAGTCTCCTGCTCCTCCATCTCACCTGCACCATTGGCTTGGGTGTGATTGAAACTGATGGAAGTGTAAAGGTTTATAAAATAATGCATGATCTTGATTCATGAATTTTAGGAAAATTTAGCTCTTTTAAGAAGCATCAACACACCGTTGTCTAGGATACAGACATAGTGGTTATAGATCATCAGTCCTAAAGGATATCGACTCAATTTCAATGACCTGAGGCTGTTCAAGAATCCATCTGAGATGGAAGATATTTACAAGTTTGTGCAAAAACACACTTCTACTGTTTAAGAAGTCATAACCCTGACAGACCAAGCTGCAAGTTGCCAGAATGTTTGCAGAAAAAAATGCTGAGACCACAGTTTTACTGAAATGTTCATAAAATAAAAGGTTCTTGGTCTGATTGATCCATTGATCAAAGGCATGAAGGGGTCAGGAAGTCTGCCAGCTCCTGATTAATGTCTCATTGGAGGAGTTGGAAAGGCATACCAAACCTGACAAATTATTTTTGTGAAGTCTTTCATCATCAAGGCAAATCAGCAGAGACAAACGTTCTAAACTGACCAAACAGGTTCAGTCCAGCCACTGGGGGGACACGGAGCCTTGTTGTTTCCTCACGCTAGAATAATTTCACTAAAGCTGTGATTTCAGTTTCTTTAAACCTGTGTAAAGCAGCTGGGAGTGTTCAAAGCATCTGACCTCTTTGATCACACAGTGAAATCTCAGTAGGTTTAATATTACTACAGTAACGTTGTTATGGTGGCTGTTTGAGTCTTGTAGCTCTACTCTGTGTGTTTAAATAGTTAAAATTTAAAACTGTTATACAAGCAGCTGCGCTCCCATAACAACTAGAATAATGATTTGAATTGTTTAGAAACAGCAGCAAAATGTTAATAGTTTCCCAAAATAACAAGGAGTCAGGATTTAGTGGCTGCAGGCTGAGGAACTTTTTAAAAAATGCAATAAACAAACCCTAAATGTAGAAAATCTGCATTTTTGTTTATTTAGTGGCACACAAAAGAGACATAGAGGTGCAAGGATTTTAAAACTAAATATATATTTTTAGATATTTACTGTTTTTCAATGTTTTTGCAGGTTTAATTAAACTATTATGATTTTTAAAGAAGTGTTTTATATCCATAAGCAAAAGAAAAACCTTAGAGACGTTATCTTTTCACCCCTAGGAGATGTGTTACTCTATGTGAGAGAGACTTTTTCTGTGTGGGGTTTTGAATCGAGAGAGAAATAAGCAGTTTCTACCTGGTCCTCAGCGCTCAGAGGGCTCGCTCAATACAAATGAATTTAGTCACGTCAGTTAGAGTTTAGCTCCAGGTTGGGTTGTGGATCAGAGTGACAGTTCTGTTCCAGCGTAGCAAAACAAAGACATTTATTTGAGAGGGGATTTATGTTTTGCTTCCTTTAGTGACGAATTATTTACAGCACAACCAGATAATTATTCTCCACATGGCAGAGTGCTGATGGAAGTGCTGAGGTGATTTTTGGGGGAAATTATTTGCTGCTTTTTTATTTTCTAAGTGCATCTCTTTGGAAATATGATCAATTGTTTTTACTTGTAGCCCCTGTTTTTAAGAGCATTTCTTTTATTTCTACTGGAACTATAATGTGCAACTTGTACTGCAAACCTAGATTAGGTTATTGGTCATTCAAGGTTAAACTCCAAGGTTTTAGAGTTATAAAGCCATTTCTACCAAAATGTGGCATTATTGCAACACATCAAGGAATCTTACCTGCTTTAAAACTGAATGAGAGCTGAATGAAATATTTCTCTTGAAAACATCACTGCTGAGGAATTCCAGATGCTCTGCAATAAAACGACAAAACAAACCAGAAGCTACTAAAATTTGTTCTTCTGATGAGCTGCTGTTCCAGAAGATTTTCTGCAGAAACCTGGTTGAATCATTTGCATAAAATTAAACTTTTAACAAAACATGAAGAAACAGTTGACCAACTTTAAAACATCAGTGTTCAATCTTCATCCTCAGAGCCCCTGGCTATACATGTTTTAGATATTTATCCACATCAATGCTCCTGATTCAATAGTTTATTTATTTGGCAGACGCTTTTTTCAAACGCAATGTACAATTTATAACTTATGGGACAGGTTGTGATCTGTGAGGGAAACTGGAATACCTGGAGAAACCCAGACATGCATGGGGAGTTAACTCCATGCAGAAAAGCCACAACCAGGAATCAAACCTGTGACCTTCTTGCTGTGATGCAACAGTGCTAACAACTGCACCACCATGCAACGACACAGCCAAACAATAGTTGTATTACCTCCTCAACATGACCTCAAGTTCTGGAGAATCTGGACAATTAGCCATTGATTTAAGTCAGATGTGTAGAAAAACATCTAAAAGATGCAGGACTGTGTTTGTGGAGGACCAGAATTGGCCATTAAGCCACACCCTAAGCTATATTTTCCATTCATGCAAACTGCTTCAACGCTGTAATTTCTCTTTGAAGATGAGCTAAATCAGCCTCACTATTTGGTCTAATCTGATATAATTTGTGAATGAAATAAAATGTTATATATTACTGATACTTTAAGTCAGTAATGTCAAACCTTGGTCTTTGAGGGCCACTGTCTCATAGCTTTAGATGATTTTCTGTATCAAACTGATTTGAATCAGTGGATGATTACCAGGCTTCTGCAGGATGTGAGGAAGATGTAGTCCAACAGCACCAGGCGTGTTGGAGCAGGAAATAAATAATTTGTAGGATCGCGACCCTTGACGACCACAATTAAATATTACTTTAAGTTAATTTTACTTCCTCAGCTATAGGCCGCATGCTAATAGCAATACTTTTACATGAAAAACTATCTTTTCCAGCATTAACTGTCAAACAAAAGTTGGCATTTATGTAAATAAAAAGTCAGATGTTTACTTATTCTTTCATTGTTTTTGTGGAATGAACACAATGTAAGAATAAATCAAGCTCAATCCTGTTTAGTTCACATCCAAATCAAAGCAAGAAGAAATTCACTGGAGCAGAAACTGCAGGCTGAACTTCTCAAATGCTAATGTTCGTTTTATTGCTTCAAGTAATGAGTCTGCAAACAGAACTACATTTGACAACTCAGAAGTCAAGCGTTTGTGTTACTTATTTACAAAAATAAGTCCTATAATAAATCACCAGATTTTCATACTAAGGTTTGGTTTGAGGGGAGAAAGTAATAAGCTAGATGATGCAGGGTTTTCATTAAATCTCCAATCAAATCATCTAAATCAAGATAAAGTTCTCTAGAATCATGAATGCACAGCAGTTTGTTTGCATGTTGTTTTCACAGATTGAGTTTCAGCAGCTGTCTGTGTGCTGCATGCTGATAAATGCACTTCTGTGAAACTAGAAGTCCTTTGCTGTCTAATTCCTGTCTTCAATGTCAAGTCGAAGTAGCAGCTTGCTGCTGTTTGTTCTTCACAAGGCGGGAGGAGCTGGACTGGAAGTGACTGCTCGAGTTTCATTTAGTAAAAACTGAGTTAGCTGTCTTCTTACAGCAGTTTACCACAATTCACAAAGTGAAAGACAAGAATCAAATATTAAAGTCATTTTGAGTAGTTGACTTTCACAGCCCTTCATATGTTGTAATATACATCATCATGTTGGCAGTTAATTAATTTATTCTTTATATTTTTGCCATTGTTAAGGGGGAATCTGGACAGGAGGCCACAGGGTTGAAGGAAAAGACATAAAGTGTCTCACTGTGTTTTTGTGGACAGGGTGTGTCACAAGGCAAATAATTTTACAATATGATGAGACCATTCTATAATTTCACCCCCCAAAAGGAAACACGTCTATATTTTAGATGAACTCATACAGGACATCTGTCAAATATCAATGACCCGTATAGGTTATGTTGATTTCTACAAACATGGCACGTTTATATTATCATTTTGAAACATTAATAAAACACAATATGTGTAAAATTTAAGTGTCTGAAGTGTATAGAGAAAGAGACTTTAATAATTATTCTAAATGCTTTTTTTAATGTTAACTACTGGATCTAAATTAGTTTTGAATGTATTTCCTCAAGTTCAAATCCAGGAAAGACCTGTGGTCTTTTTTTTTTTACCATGAAATTAAATTAAAGGACTCAGGTGTTTTCAGACACATTGACTGGGGCTGTGGTTGACACTGAACTCTCTTGAACTGGTGTATACGTATACATTTGAAGAATATCACAACTGTTGTGTATTCATATGCTGTTTGTTGCTGTTGTATCTTTTCTCCCTGTTTTGTTTGTTTGTGCTTTATTTACAGGTCTAGAAGTGGACTCTTCACGTCTCTTGTTCTCTTCTTTTTCTGTTTACTTTCTCCCCCATTGGGGATTATTGGGGGTTATATTTAAACAAAAATCAGGAGGAGTTTTATAGCAGTGGCTGTAACCTCTCACCTGAAACAGCAACACTGTTGGGCTTGTTTTTGGCACTCAGACATTATTCTGTTTGCTCCACAGCCGGACAGGACACGGGGTAAAAAAAATAAAATAAAAATAAATAAATAAATAAATAAAATAAAATAAAATAAACTGTCCAATAAATGACAAATACTTTGGATTGGTCCTAACATTTGCCTTTTAAAAACTTTTTAAATATATCTGTATTTGATGTTAGGCTTAGAAATTGTTCCAGGGCCACATTTTGGACACGAACATGCAGCTTGTGTCTTTATGAAATCTGGACTTACTCATATAGGCTTATTTAAGTCAGGGTTGGGGTAAGTGCAGGACCCAAGTGTGGAGGAAGGGAGGCAGGAAATGGCGAGGTGAAAACAAAACCGCTTTATTGCTGGCTGAAGTCAGGGAGACAGGCTAAACAGGGTCAGGGTAAATGATACGAGGAACAGACAGGGAATGAACAAACTGAACAGTATATATGGGCAAGGAGGGGATCAGGAAACGAGACCCATGTGGATGATTAGTGCATGATACAGGAGGAGGAATGTGGAAAACACAGGGGAACAGACAGGAACAACTGAAGACAAAGGGGGCAGGACATGACAATACCCCCCCCCCCCATCAAAGACGGCTTCCAGACACCAAACGGGGGACACCGGAGCTGGACTCGTGGACAGTGGAGCTGGGTGTGGAGCGTCCACTTGGACCCTCACAGAGATTGGCTCAGGAGATGAAGGCCTCTGAGGGTGCAGCGCAGGAGGTTCTGCAGCAGGTCCCTTTACTTCCTGGATGAAGTCCTCCGCTGGGTCCTTGGTCTGGGTCCTTGGTGGTCTGTTCCTTCTGTCAGGTTTGGGTAAATGCAGGACCCAAGTGGAGGAACATGGAAAACAAAGGGGAACAGACAGACACGACTGAAGACAAAGAGGACACGACATGGCAATTTATCAGTTTCTTTTTATTGATGGATTTATTTTGCAAAACAGGACTTGTTTTCAATTAAATGAAATTAGGGCCATGAGTTAGTTTTAAATGAGAGCTGAAACTGACAAACTTGTTTGCGAGGAAATGTTTTAAGAACCGAAAAGTCCATCCATTTTCTATACCCACTTTGTCCTCCACAGAGGGTCGCAGGGGAGCTGGTGCCTATCCCCAGTGGTCAAGGAGCAAGAGGTGGAGGACACCCTGGATGGGTCGTCAGTCCATAACGGGACAGAACCAAGAAGTAAAAAGTAAATCATTTTGAATTGAAGTTTTATATCTATAAGTGTTTTGAGTCCAACTATCTGACACTGATCGATCTTCAGAACAGTCTCTCTAAATGTGACCAAAGTGTGATTTTTTTAAACCTGCCACACACAGCAAGAGGATCCCAACAATTCATCCAAAGGTCAGATCAATACTATAACACAAAAGCAACACAAAAAAGGGCAACTTCTGCAACACATACAGTGAGTGTGTCCATTTGCATGTGTGGTCGTTCATTTGTCAGCGCTGTGGCATTTTAATCAGTGTGTTTGCTCCATGCTGCCAATGTTGATTCAGAGCGTGTTTGATCAGTCTGCACCTTGTAGCTTCCAATATGTCAGCAGATGATAACACTCTCCCACTGTGTGAGTCCTCTGAAGGGCAACCCTCCCTGCACAAGAAACACAATCAATTTCTGTCCCTGCAACAGATACAATAAAGCTTGGAGATGAGATATTCAAGTTGGTGCAGCGTTGGGCCAACGTGTTGTTAAATTCCTGAATATGGCTCATTTACTTCCTACAGACACCCACCCACACTTACCGTAATAAATGCAGCAGATGATAACAGGGGATTCTAAAGCAACGCAATGTGGATTTTATTCAAGAATTTATTTCCAATGATCACAATTAATCCCAGGACATCAGTTTGTTCCCTTAATTCAACATGTTAAGTTAAACACAACCCTTATGTGCATGTTTCATCAGGTTACACTCTGAATTTTTTACTCTCAAAAACTCTTTCTTTTAATTATTCTCAAAGTTACAGAAAAAACTTAAAATGATGAATGAGGAAGGCAATGACACTTACACACAACATGGCTGAAACATAAATACTTTTGACTAAACATTTTAGGTGACCATTAGTCATTACTGTAGTTTGTCACAAAATATTTGGACGAAATCCAAAGTTTTTTTTTTGTGTAGCTGAGAGAAAAACTCAGCTGTAAACTTTTAAACACTTATTGCTTATTTTAAATACTTTCTAGAGTAAATTAGGACACTAAAGCATATTTGTTCTCTTCAGATGATACATTTCCACATCACTAGTCTTTAATGGGTCACTGTTACCTGTTGTAATGGATCTTAAATGGATTTTAAATAGATTTCTTCCTGCCAGACTCTGAGTCATTTGCTCTAAAGTTTCAGACCCAATAAACCAGACATTTTCAGGTCTCACTGTCCTGCATGATTTCAATGTTTCTCTGCATCAACATGTTTTCCACGTCAAGGTGTTAATCGTTTTTTGTGTATTTTTGTTGTTTGTTCGAGCCTTCTTAGTTATGTAGCGTAATATAACCTGATTTTATCGTTATAGTACGGACACACTTCTACAAGGTTATCAGCTCAGTTTTGTCGGTTTTATGCTAAGCACTGTTAGCTACCTTCACTCAACTGACGGTTATGCAGGCATCTAGATTCACTTTGATTCAAAGGGAGACCTACGCACGTATATTTGAAAGGTATAACCCAGAAGCTGACTTAGACTTCAGTTATTTTATTAAAGAAAACAGATTGGATAAACAGACAGATATGAGGTAGATAGTTGCATCTTAAGAGATTCTTCTGATGTTATTAAGCTGAGAGTTAATGACGAGAGCCCGTGATATGTTATTATCTAGGGATCTCGGCTAGTTAGTTCTGAGGGGAACTAAGCTAACTTGATGGAGTGTTATTTATCAATAGCCTCGGGTTTACCAGGTCGGGTTGGTACCTGCTGAACCGCTCCAGATCGCCTCGGCGTGGAGGTGTAGGAGGTTCGTCGAGTGCCGTTGTCGGACGACCCTCGGAGTTGTCCCCGAGACCCGAAGGTCGGTTCGAGGCACGGAGGTGTCTGAGCGAGTCGGTGTCAGCGGCTCCATGATCGGCTGGTGCAGAGGCTACCCGGCTTTTCCATGGCAGGTGGAAAGAAGCAGACCGTGGTGTCTGGCTTCTCAGCCGGAGCAAATTGTCATTGACCGGTGAGGCTGGTTTTACTCACGAGCTCGGTCGGCATCAAGGCCTTCCGTGTAGCGGAGGAAAACGGAGGCTGTGTTCTCTCGTCGTGGGGTTGACGAGAACTCAAGAGACTCAGCTCTTCCAGGCAGGAAGTTGGGACGTGGCCCGGTTTGGACGCGTGGACCAATGGGAACGGAGTTACCAAGTCACGTGATTCTCGTCATTAGAAACCCAGGAAGTTTAACTGGATTATAAATATGTTTTAACCCTTTAGCAAAAGTAGAACCATAAAATAATACTGATGCAACATCAACATTCATGAATACTGGAAGAAGATGAATTAATCATATTAAGACATTTCTGGACAGTGGATTAAAAGGTAGTGTCTTTAGAATGAGACATCAAAGAGTTCTTTAAGTTTAATTATTAATTAAAGGAAATCTCTTGAGTCTTCCGACACGACCGGTCCTGGAAGGAATGTTGATTCAGGTTACAACATAATAAAAGAGTCATTTTAATCCAAGTTATTAGGAAAAAGATGAGTTATTGTTGTGATGAACCAAGGGGTCAGAAATCAGAGATAGTAACGCTTTGCCAGCGCTACAGTTATATTTTGAGTTTATAATATTGTATATAATTGTAAGTTGTATTTTTTTCTCTAGGAAGATGACATCAGCATCAGCATCTCTGCATGTTAACATAGAAAATTCATTGCCTGCAAAGGTACCACCTGGATTTAACAAAGCTAATAAGTAAGATCCTCTTATTGGATAAATACCGTATTTGCCCGAATATAGGACGACCCTGATTATAAGACGACCCCCATTTTTCAAGACTGATCTTCAGAAAAAAGAATAAATTCCCTTTATAAAGAAACTATTTTTTATTAAATTTTGAGAAAATAATTTATATGGTACCTTAATTATAGACTGCTTTAATATTTGCTTATTAATCAGACAGGAACTAAAGTTCTATGTGACAACATATTTCAGTCAATTGGGAAAAAAAAGAGAAAAAAGAAGATCTCTCTTCCTCAGTCTGGCTGTGTGGGCCCTCCCTCCTCCCTCTCTCCTTCGCTCTCTCTCACTGAGACTGTGTGTGTGCGCGCACGCAGCTTCAGAACCGGGTGCTGTGGACGTCAGGCAGCGCTGGATTCTCAGGTGTTTTTCAGGCTTGAGGATGAATGCGTGTGTGAATTGAGTGACGCGCTCACCTGTACAGAGCTCACGCTGAAAACACTGCAGCTGCAGCGGGTCCCACAGAAGGTGTCGGCTCCATACGTACTAAACAGAACCGGACCGAACCAAAAACCCAAACTAGTCTGAAAACGCCAGAAGTTGATCTGGCTGGAGCTGGACTTTGACATCAGGTGTTTTAATCCTCAATAGGCTTTATGCACAGAGTACTTAGTAGAACTTCCGGTTTAAAATTACCTCGCGGGACCATTTCCGGTTCCATTTGAAACGTGAAGATTTCCAGAGTTAGAGTGCATTTCCAGCTAAAGATATTGTTTATAATCAAAACGAGTAATAGTATAGTATAGTACAGTATGATATATATATTATAGCACTAAGAAATGAAGCCATCATATAAGTATCAGCGGACGGGAAGCCTCGACAGCTGAACACTGCTGTGCTCCGTTGTGTACCGCATCAGCTGAATAGAATTCATCAGTCCGTTTCCACACATTTCCACTGAATAAATAACTACAAAAAGGAAGGATTGTGAACTTAAGAAGAGAAAACGTGATCATTTCTAACCACACCGTGTCTGCAGTCCACACTTTGCAGCACAGTAGTCAAAGAGCCGAGTGGACGAGGCTAATGGAGGAGGCGCGGCGCCGTTCGTGTGTTATTTCACTGGAACAACTATTCTTTTGGTGAATGAAGACTTGGTGTTTGATAACGTACAGCTAGACCAGAGAAAGTTGAAAGTTGGGAAGCAGTTGGAGCCCACGATCACGGCTATATAGATTTGTTTCACTGTTTTTTGATGATGGAAGCTACGAGCTAACGCTGTTAGCTTACCTTCAATTTCATGAATAAAGCTGGTTATATACAGCTTAAAGTCCTTCACCCGCTTGCTCACAGATGTCTCTGTGTGTTTTTCAAAAATCCGGTGGACATCGTTTACCGTGATGCGCGGCAGGTCTTGAAGAAAACGGGTAAAAAAATCCATTTTGTCCAGTTTGTGTGGGAACAGCGTTGAACCGGAAGGGAGCGGCAGCCTCTATCGCAACCAGGAAGTGACCGTGCATAAACCCCATAGACCTGTAACTTTGAGGTGGAGCGGACATCTGGGACTGCTCGCGGTCTAAGAGCTGCTTCCTGCTGGCGGCGCTTCTGCCGTTTGAACATAAAGCATGCGCCCCCTGCTGGGGCGCGATAGTAAGACGACCCCCCCTTTTCAAAATTATTTTTAATGAAAAAAACCTCGTCTTATATGCAAGCAAATACGGTACTGCATTCTTCAGGTGGCAACAGGTTATTTAACCCTAACTAATGCAGCAAGTAGCTTCCCATTTCTTAATGACCAAGCTGGAAGCCACATCCTGTGGTCAAATTATTGGCATCAATCAAAGAGAACCTTTAAGTGGGTTGATGAAACCATTGAAACGGGGTTAAAAACTGCCCAGCGCATTATTAAAAACAGAAAGAATAGTGGGGAACCATCATCCTAAAGAAATTGTGGTCAGAAAAACAGAAAAGGAAAGAAGAGATGCTTCTAAAGTGCACCCATCATGCCTAGTGTCTATATACCAGCCTGTAGGGGCGGGGCTATGATCTGGAGTTGTTGCAATTGGTCAGGTTGATGCTCAGTAACATTATGAGCCCAAAGAATCAGGGCAGCTGAATATACTGAATGACCAGGGATTTTATTCTCCTCTGATGACACAGGCATATTCCAGTATGACAGCTCCAGGAGTCATTGGGCTCAAATTTTAGGAGAGTGGTATGGATGGAGCGTGAGACATGGATTGGCCTCCAGAGAGTCCAGACCTTAATTCTATTGAGAATCTTTGGGATGTGCTGTAGAAGAATTTGCACAGTGGTCTGACTCTTCTATAACCTCTACAAGCAAAAATAAAATGTAATGTTGCAGAAGTTCATTGATATTTGACATCGCAGTGAATGCATGCCATAATCAAAGCTAAAGGTAGTCCAAGAAAACATTAGGACAAGCAGTCAGATTCTCAGAGGCAGCACTGACAAGTTAAAATAGTTAGAAATCTGTTTTTATACATGTTAAATGCTTACTTGGTGAGACAAGTAACGTTTGCTTTGGAGAGAAGTGAGCAGGACAGGATAAACACTGGCAGTGTAATCACTATTACACAAGCTCAGAGTTCATTACATTCTGAGCAGCATAATGTCATGAGGTATTATCATCCATACGGAGATTTCTTTCACTTTATATGGATAATTCATCTTACTTTTCTCCTTTTGGACATTTAAAAATCTGCTAACCACAGTTTAGCTTGAAGCATTCAAACTCTTTTCTATTAAGGTTGCAATCTTATCACAAGCAGTGCATAATTTCCAGTGTGACATGAAGGTAATATTTACAGTGCAGCTGCCCTTGGCGAGATTTTTTTCTTTGCATTAGATTAGGATGATAGATTCCTCACAAACATCTACTTTACATTTAGACAAAGATTGCATTGTTTTCTTTTCTACACAATCAATTACTGTGCACTCTGAACATCCACACGACTGTAATGAAAAAGAATCGCAAAGTTTCTTCTGCTCGTGTGCCAGGATGCAGTAAATATGGTCCTTAAAAATGAATCACGACTTTTGAATCACTGGCGGGTGGAAATGGAAGACAAATAGCTTTAAAAATTAAATTAAAGAAAACAAACAAACAAAAAAAAACCTCTCTGAGACTGCCAAAACATGTCACTGCTGAAAACAAGCTATTCACATTGTGATGAGAGACGACACGGACATGATGCTGAATAAATCAGGCTCTCTGCTGTGAACACACCTGAGTTGATCTCTGCAGTTTCTCCTTTTCTTCTCTTCACTTCCTCTGTTCTTCCATCGGTTTCTCAGCAGAATTCCAGCTGATTTTTTTGTCTACCTTTACAGAATATACTGAAAACGATTAGAGCTTATGTGAGCTTCTTCACAGTTCACATTTCTGCTATTGGAAATGTCTCCCAAAAGGCCATGAAACAAACCTCTTTGACAAACACTATATTTCACATGAGAAAGTTATATTTACAGTGACTCACACTGTAGTTGACTTTTTTTTTTCAGGGATGTTCTACATTTTTCCCAAAAGGCCACAGGAAGCACTTTTTCTCTGTACGAGCAGTTTTATGGAACAAATAAACCACTTTTGCTGTTTTGTATTGTAGAAGAAACTAAATGCCAATTATGTCAAAGAAAATGGAAGTAATTATTTTAACTATGTGTTGTAAAGATGTCAATCAACTGAAAGAAAAGACAGTTAAACATAAAGTGATGGTGCCTGGTTTAAACCTGCAGAAGAAATGAGGCTTCTGCTCCAGCCAGTAAATACAAAGTAAATTGTTCTTTTAGACTTTCTATAGTATGCATCATCAACTCTTTTCTATATGGAACACTGTGTTCCAATAACTAAACTTGATGTCTTGTTGATGAGTGATGGTAGGATGGGGGAGAGGGAAGCTGAGGGGTCAGAGTTTGTCTGCAGAAAGCTTTGCTGCAGTTTGTTGTGGTTAAGGAGTCAAGTTAAAAGTAAAGCCCTCGATTCACTGGTCAGTTTACATTCCAACCTTCATTTGTTGCCATGAGATTTGGATTGTGATCAAAAAATGAAATACTGGTTACAAATGTCTAAAGGGTGGCCTGGCTCAGACTTACGTACGTAAGGTGGAAATTGACTTGTTCCTTTCCTTATGTGTAGGCCAGTGGTGTCCAGTCCTGGTCCTCGAGGGCCGGTATCCAGCATGTTTAAGTTGTTTCCTTGCTCCAACACGTCAGCAAGCTCTGCAGAAGTTATTTTTTTATCACCCACTAACTGAAATCAGGTGTGTTGAAGCAGAGAAACTTATAAAATATGGTGGATACAGCCCTCGAGGATTGGGATTGGACACCACTGTAGTGAAACATGAACAAGCAGCAGCACAGGTGGTGATAATCAGCTGATGTCAGTTCTGGTAACCAGTCATAACTGGTTGTTTTTCAGACCTTAAATGAGAGAATATATTTAAAACATTGTGAAATGAAGAAGAAACAGGTCATCATGTTTATCACCAGCTGGATTTGATTGGAGCATTGCTCAGTATCATTATCATCATCATTAATGACGCTCACTGTTTTCAAGTTGTGTTCAAAATGTCAAACATAGGGAAGTCCTCTATCTCTGTATGTCTGTTGTAGGGCGCCCCCACTTTAGATGGATGAGATGGGCACTGCAACGTGCAAAGTCATCGCTGTTGCAAAAGTCTGGGCTGCTCATGCCTGTCTTGTCCACAAAAGAATTTGGGTGACCCTAAATGATGGGTAGGATGACAAAATTGATATATGCACAGAAATCATGAACAAGCATATTTAGGAACCACTGTTCCTCTACATCAAAAGGAGTCAGCTGAGGTGGATTTGGTATCTGGTTAGGATGCCTCCTTGTTACCTGCCTCTGGAGGTTTTCCAGTATCCCACTGGGAGGAGATCCCTTGGCAGATCCAGAACTTGCTGGACGAATAATTTATCCTTCCTGTCCTAGGAATGCCTTGGGATCAATGAGGAAGGTCTGCTATGGAGCGGGATGTCGAGGTGTCCTTCTTGATCTACGGTGTTAATGCTGCAACTTGACCTTATATAATTGATAGAAACAAAATGATTTATTAGTTTTATCTAACTACCTCCATGTTTTATTTATGATTTTAAATGTTTAATTTATCTTAATATTATTTTTCCTAGCCAGAACCTTCATCAACAGTTAGATTTAACAATATCTTAAGTAACATTTCCCCCTAACTTTTGATTATTTTTTAATGTTTTTAGTCAACCAGACAACATTTATGCTGCTGTGCCAACTAATCAGCTGACTCCACCAGGAGCTGCTCTCCCTCCCTCCCTCCAGCGGTTCTTTCTGTTTTAATCTGGTTCATGCAGATATTCTCTTATCTCCCCATGAAAGACAGGATGTCTTTACTTTTGTAATCTCTCTTTTCAACTCCGTCGTCGTTGTTTTGCGATCAGATCAGTGAGATCAGGACACTATTAAAAGCTTTTGTGCACACATTTATCTGTAGCAACTGGGGCCCTGTTTGGTGGAGAAAGATGAGATCGCTTCTGTAAGCGCTGACTGATGAGTTCTCCACACAACCCCCTTTTCAAAAACCTTTAAAGATTTTTCGTCATACAACAGCATTTATTTCTGAACAGCATTTAACGCCATGTGGCCAGGTCCTGTTGTTGTGCTTTCTGGCATGGTGTACTGGCACACCTGAATGAGAATTAGTGCTTACAGATCAGCTTTTCCCTGCAGCGGTAAAGGTCTGCTAGGCTGGTGCTTGCTGTTGTGATGTGAAAGCAGCTACTTCCAGCTGGACCGTCTATTGTTATCTTCCCACTGGGGACGCGTTAGGGCCAGTTGGACCTCTTACAACTTGGCCTGCAATCTAAAAAAATATTTAAATATAAATAATGAGGAAAAACATGGTGGAGGATTTATTCTATGGATGTATAAAACTGCAATGAAGTAATGGACAAATTATGCTGTTTTTGTTGTTCAATGCATAAATTACAGACACTGATGGAAATGAGGAGTCCAAACCAGCTATCTCACCGCCGTGCTTGTTGTCTCCTCGTTTATTTTCCCACCTCCTCATCTTGCTTCTCTGCTGGGAGGAAAAGAGGGTGTGCAAATTGGGAATTTGGAAAAGGGAACGAAGAGCAGATGTAAAAACAAAAAGGTCTTTGTATTCCTTTAACGTATTCTTCTTCACGTCCTGCCTCCTCTCGTGATCCAGAAATTATTCTCCCTTCAACATCCTTTAGGATTTTCCAATCCCTTTGATTCATGAGGAAATGATGGCGAGTGAATATCAAGCAGAAGCTGTTGCGGGACACCTCACCATCACATGTGGCCCAGATTGAGCTGTTCTGTTACAATGAAACCATTAGTCTGCAGGTTTTGATGCCTTCATCCTTGTATTTTTTTCCTGCATTTTGCTGTCACATGCTGAAGACACCATCAAAGGAAATAGAAAATAACACAATAAGAAGCACTGAAGATCTGTAAAAAATGAAATGGCCATAAAACTTGATCTAAAACAGCAACACGTCATCTAAAGGGAAGGCAAGAACAAGAGAACCCAGAATAACATCTAAAGCAACGCAGGCCTCACTTCGTTAAGGTCAGAGGTCACGATTCAACACTAACATTTCAACATTAGACGTTCACGAACGAGTCGAATCTCTTAAACGGCTCTTCACTGTGAACGAGGAGTCCTTGTAAAGAACCGTTTTTGTATTTCTGTGACGTTTGAGGCCATACTCAACAACACTGGCTCTTTATTTAAAACATCAGTGAGCATAGCAACATGAACCAATCAGTTCTATCGGGGAAGCAAATTAGCGACGCACACGTAGGTGTCGCAGCAAAGTGTGTCCCCAAACATAGTTCCACGATATTTCTCTTTCAAAATATTGCCAAAAAACCTCATAAGAGCCAGTTTTATGAACGACTCTTTGAGGTGAACGGCTCCCTTCAAAGAGCCATAATTCCCATCCCTATTCAACATTATAAACACACTTTGAACACATTACATACAACCAGTCAGATTTAGGGGTCAGTTACTTTTTCCACAGAGGTTTGCCTAACATCATTTTTGGGATCAGATTTGATGTTTTCCCATTTTGCTGATAAGATGTACAAATTGTGTGCGCCATGAAAGAAATCTTTAGATTAAGACTTAAAAAAAACTTATATACGTTCTACTGTCTAAGAAACGACAATTTAAAAGACTTATTGTTCAATCTAATATGTGTGATCTCTTCATTATGTGATAAACTTTCGTTGTGGGCTGCAACAGTAAGATAAGACTCTTTATTATTAGGTGTGGCAAGAGAGGTAAACAACAAGAAGAGAAGGATCAGAAACATCTGACATTTTATCCTCATCACTCTCCTCACTGGAACATCAGACTGAGCTTATTTGATCCTATCATCCAGACAGATACCACAGCCAAGTTTTCACAACAGAAACCAGTCAAAAGGTCAGACAGCAGCAGAAGTAATGAAAGTATGACTGAGAGGAGAGTGTGATCAAAACACTGATTCAGTCAACCTGAGGCGATGAGGTTAAGGAAAGAAAACCACATGTGGGATCTGTCCATGTGAAGAGGATTCTTCCATGATCAGGACTTCTTCTCATGTTTCTTCTTTTGAAAGTCACATGTAAGCCTCTAAAACTGAGGCACTTCAGCAGCTCGTACAACCTTGTGTAAATCCACTTTTTAAATCAGGAGTTCCACATGATTTGACAGAGTGGCCTCAGGAACAATGACCCAGTGGTTCCTGAAGCCTTTGTCTGGCACCGTTTATTGGTTTATTACAGGGGTGGGGGGGAGATTTGGTTTCCAAGGGACCATATTGATTTAGTTACAGCAATCAAAGGACCACACGCTGAACTGCTTTTATTATTTATTTAACTTGTTCAATAAAAACTTTTTTTTAGCAAAGTCAGCAGGTTTGATAAAACTCACCACCTTGGCTGCAGCAACACTTTCCTGCCTTATTCAATTCAATTTGCTTCACTTCTTTTTTTTCTTTTTAGAAGTGGTCCAATCACAAAACACGCCCTCTCAAGCTGTCTGTGAACTGACACTTGGTAAAAGATGTTTGCTAGGGAAATAACTTTTTATAGGATTTTGTCTCTATTTTGTTTCTGCCAGAACAAACTGGTGTTAGAAATAAAAGTTGGGATTTATTCATTGATTTTCTTTCAGTTAATTTCTGAATTACTGATAAATGACTGATTTTTAATAGATTTATATAAAGATAGTTCTTAGTTGAGGATGTTTAGATGGTTCAGGTTTCATTTGTGGCCCATCATTTGAATTTTAAGATTTTTAACCTCCTCCACTTGAGGTAGGACCTCTCCCTCAACATGGAGTTGGCAATCAACCTTTTTCCTGTCGAAAAATGGCTTCAGATTTGGAGGTGCTCATCCTCATCTCAGCTGCTTCACACTCTAATGCAAACCTCCCCAGCAGGAGCTGAAGGTCATACTTTGATGAAGCTAAGAGAAACATCCTCTGCAAAAAACAGAGACGAGATCTTCCTCCACAACAAGACTGTGCCTAGAAATTCAGTTCATAAAAGTTATGAAAAGAACCAGTGACAAAGGGCAGCTCTGTCACAGAGGTTTATGTAAATTCTATCTAATAACCTTTACATTTGTATAGATTTCATATGTCATGGTTATTCCAGCTGAATTACTTTGAAATTCCAGCTGGAAGGACGTTTTTTAGAGCACTACCTGCAACAGCTAAAACGTACTTCCAACTATTTATTTAAAAGCCATAAAAAGACTGAGTTTTTGTTTTCTTAGAAAGTGAATTTTTAAAAATGCTGAGTCGTTCTGACTTAGGGGAAAACACTAATTATGCATCCGGTGAAAATGCTCTCTTTCCAGATGGTGAGTCGTGCTTTCTTTGGCCAACGGAGATGACAAATCACAGCAAACTGTCCTTTAGGGAGGAAGGTGGCCTTCGTGCCTTATGTTTTTAATGGTAATTTAGGAAAACGCTGAAGCAAAAAGCAATCTACTGGATGTTTCATGGGAGCGTTCAGTGCCGGCTTTGACTATACGTGACCCTGCATCAGCTACGATGGGGCTGTGTGTTTTGTAAAGTGACAGCTGGAGCAGAAACATGTCTTACTGCAGGCTGAATCCTTAAATCATGCAGCAGTTTTTGCTTCAGGCTGGAAATAAATAGAAACAAATGGTTGTGTTAGTACAATCAAGGGGTGAAACAATATCTTGTGATATTAAAACATGACAATATTTTCTGTTGGGGTGCTTGATGTCCCTCATAGCAATATCCAGCTGCAGCCTTTGTCTGGGTAAATTAGCCCTGAAGACGCCTCCACATCTTTTAAATCTTGTGCAGCAGCATTTTGGTTTCTTGACAGAAATGATAACATATGACAGAGCTGCAAACGAGACCCAAACAATTTGTAAACGCAGTGCAAGAAAATACATATTTCACTCTGGTTAACACAGGCCTCAAGCTGTCACCTACAGAACCTCCTCAGCTCTATTTAAATCAGCAGCTCCTGTTAGCGCTGCTGCCTCCACCTTGTAACCCTGCCCCCTCAGACCCAGTCAACGTGTCTTTTCAGCTGCAGGAGACAAATTTAGAGTCCAGAGATTTCGATGCTTAAAATGCTGAAGAAGCACATGAGCATGTAGCAAGTTGAGCTGTTTAGAAGCTGACTCTGAGCTAATGGTTCATCTCTGTTGGCACTTGTTAAAACTTTTACATATAATCCACTCTATTCATGTGTTTGTTTTAAATACATCATTTCCAATACAGGACTTTTAAAAAGTAGAATTTTGTTTTTTATCACTAAATGTAAATGAACAAGTGAAAAAACTACTAAGAAAACTAAAACTTATGGAGATGTTCAAAGAAACATTATTAGCTCACAACAGGTGTATCCAAAGCATGGCCCAGGGGCCACTTGTGGCCCTCTGAGTGATTTTGTGTGGCCCTGGCCCGGATTTCATGAATGGTAGAATTTAGTCCTCCAGCAGGCTGTTGATGCACTTTTTATTTTAGATTTTTACTAATGCGAGGCAGAGCAACAAAAAAATGGTTGAACTAAAAATCCTTTTTAGATGATAAAAGTTAAATCCATCTTTTATTAATCAAATAGTTTCTTTTAATTTCATTTACTGATAACTAAAACCTCAAACCTTTTCTGACTTTTACTACAAAGCACAGTTCATGAAACTTGAATATGGATTTAAATTTATTCTCAAGATCAAGAAACTAGAAAACAAGCGACCAATCAAATTCAAAAAGTCAGAGACAGTTTTTTTTGTGACCATTTTAAATGAAAGCCTACTTGACCCATGTGTATATTCACAAAGATTTAAGGATCCTTTTCTATATAAAAGCAAATATTGTGTTCTGTTCATTAAAATTTTTATTTATTTAATAAAACAAACAAAATTTTGTGGCTCCTGAAAACCTTTAACTCTGAGATTTTGGTTCTTGTCTTGAAAAGTTTGGACACCCTTGGCTTACAACCATAATTTTAATATGATTTATTTTTGCATTTTTTTTATTAGTCTACATTTTATTGTAACTGTTATAGTGTGTGCTTCATAAATTTTGTCTTTTAAGTTTCTATAAAAGTTATCTAAACCTTTCTCACCCTGACATTTTAAACCCAGTTCACCCTTAGTCCCGCCTCATCCTATGAGCTGAAGTATCGTTACATCCTTATTATGATCTAATAACATTATCGTACTGACTATATGGTTTACACCTCAATTCACTGTCAAATATCTCACTTATGAAGTGGGTTTGGTGAAATAAAGCAGCTTCCTCCAAACGCTCTGTTCTGGGGGCTTCTTTTATCTTACAAGATCAGGTTTATGTTCAAACAAAAACACATAAAAAAGTAATGTTCTGATTATTTGTTTTCATTCCATCTGTCACCACTAACGATGACAGTTTGATTAAATTTAAATCATTTTTGCATTTGAGAGTCACAAACTTATTTAAACAGGTTCTTATGATACATCTTGTTTTGTCTAAAACTCTAGAACATGAGTTTAAAACCAAAGAATACATTCAAAACATCTTCTGATTAAATTTCATGGGTGTGTGTGTGTGTGTGTGTGTGTGTGGTGAGTGAGTTTTATGTTCTTGTGTGTATTGCAGCATTGGTGGGCTGGATCAAAACCCCAGTGCAATCAGTTTTTAATTTCCCCGAAATCTAATTACATGGAAGGGCAATAACCAGAGCACTGGACTATGGGAAAGTCATCTCGAAGATTATAAATCGACCCTGGAGCCTTGAGTGTGCAAGTGCATGAAGTTCTTGCCATCTTGTTTCAGATTGCATTCTTATAAATGTGTTATAAATAAACATCTAACGAGAAACTGAGCTCATCTGGAGCAGCCTGTTAATGACAAGCAGATAACGCTGATATAAAAATAGATTTGGATCAAGTACCCTCCTCCTGCAAAGTCTGCTGACTCGTGTAAACTCCTCGGTGTACTGTACGCAGTTAATTAGGTCATTAAAAAAAGATTTTAAAGATTTTAGCGCACGGGCTTGTAATTTAAATTGATCGGCTACAAGTTTCGCCACAATCTTCTCAAAGATATTTATTCCACAGCAAAAAAAATAAAAAATGCAGGGTGCAGGATTGAATCATGCTGCATAAAAATAATGGATTTCTACTAATTAGTGTTTGTTTCTGGTCAGTTCTTTAATGTAACAACTTCTAACCACACAAGCCCGTGTGTTCATAAAAACCCAAACCTTTTGATTTAATCTAAATTTGAAGACGAGTTTATGAGTTGGGTCTAAAGTTGCTGTGGGAATATTAGACGTAGCTGCCTCTCAACGTGGCTTATATTTGTTCACACTGAAAAGCAATTTGTTCTGAATTGCTTTTGACCTCTCGGGGGGGAGACGATCAATTGTCTGTGGATAAGGTATTTAGGCTCCAGCTCCCTGCAATCCTGATTGGGATAAAGTGGCTGCAGAGCGTGGTCAGAAGTGTGTTTATTCTGAGGTACTAAAACAAGTTAAAAATTGGAAACATACACAACAGTTGCAGAGGAAAGCACTTTGGGAGATGTTTACAAAAAGTTGATTCTAACAAATGGAAACTTAGTGCAAATAAATCTTATTTCAAGTCACAATGTTTGTTGCTTAAAGGTTAAAAACCACTGCTTTAAGGTTGTCAGTCTGAAAGTCAGGGTGTCTGGAGATTTCCTTTGTCTTGCATTGGTCACAACTCGAATACAGATGATTAAATTTAATTATAACGATCTAAAAATGGTCCAGTAATTTGCCATCTTATGGCCTAAACCTGCTTTAAAGGTACTGACAACAAACATGTTGTAAATGTTCAAATAAAATGACCGCCGATCTAAAAATCTTGGCCTGATCTTAACAAAAACATGGAAGTACAGCACAACCTTTGACCTCCACATCAAGTGTCGATATGGAATTTACAAGTTTGACCTCCGTTTTTTAGAACGATGCAAATAATTTGTTTTTCTGTTTCATCTTTCTTACCAAGCTGCAAGGGAAATGAGCATTTTCTCTGTGGGAAATTTCAAAAATTTATCCCATCCATCCATTTTCTTCTACATATTCAAAGTATTGGTCAGATATATAAAACATTCCAGCGCTTTAGAGGGATCCCAAGGTTTTCCCAAGCCAGCAGGTTCTGGGTCTTCCCTGGGGTCTTCTCCCAGGGGGACATGCATGGAGATATGACCAGAAAGCATCTTGATCAGATGTCTGAACCACCTTGATGAGGAGGAGCTGCAGCTCTACTCTGATCTCCTCCTGGTTGACGAAGCTCCTTACCTATTGCAGACGCTCATTTCAGCAGCTTCTCATTCTTTTGATTATGATCCACACAATAGATGAACATAAACAGACCATTAAATTAAGAGTTTTGGCTCAGTTCCTTCTTCACCTTGACAGATCAGAGCAACCCCCTCCATTACTGCAGATGAAGCTCTGATCTGTTGGTTCATCCTATCACAAAATGACACTACAACTCTTCTACTTAAGATCTAACTCAAACCAGAGAGAGAGAATCCCACCATAGTCAGATATGAAAAAACTGATTCTCATTCCGTCATAGAGGTAATTAAAACACAAAAAGTGGAAGTGACAGATCTCAAAAACCCTTAAATCAGTTTCAAAGGATGGTTTAAATTGTCTTGTCTGCAGATTTTGTACAATCCTTTTGTACATCAGTACAGATAAAAGCACAGTTCAGATGCAGTAGAGAGCAGTTTAGGTAATAGCAAGAAATTCCATAAGAACCAGTCAAACTAGCTCAGACCATTCATATGATTTAACACAACAGAAACCCTCAAACCTTCCAGGCAGGACAATGCTGAGTTATTTTTATACTTCTTAACATTTGAATGCTGTGCATGTTGTTTCTATTGTGTTGCATTAGGTAACTGCAGGGGCTCTAAATTGTATCTCATCTTTAAATCTGCTCTGACTTGCAATCCCAGTCTAAACCCCAAACCACAAATAAGAACCGTATAGTCCCAAATTATTCTCTAAAATTCTCCGTAAGAAATGACCCCTATCAATCACACAGTATGAGCTACTTTATACAAAATATGATTTGAATTAGTAAAACAATTCTACATCAAACAAGTTTTCAGTTTTGGGATTACTTCATAATTTCAGGACAGCTGGAATAAAACAAACAAACAAACAAACAAACATTTTCTCCATTGTAAAAGGGAACATAGGGTCTTTGTTTCTGGAGTTTCTGAGGCTTTTAGAGAAGCACTGAGTCTCAAAAAGGCCTTTTTATGTGTCATCAGGAGAAGCATTAGAGATGTTTTCTACCTGTGATTATATCTTAGCATAATATTAACCTACAGACACCCTGAGCGCAAGATTGGAGATGTTTCAGGGGAAAAAAGAGAAGAAGAATGTGATTAGGTTAAAGCTGTTCTGATCCCAGACATTTAAATCAATCAGCGTGTGCTCTGCAGGGAAATTATAAGGAGACAGCGGATTGATGGATCAGCTCCAACACATGTTCTGTCAATGATCACATACTGCTGGGACCCAATTCATCCAAGTGCCTATATATGTATTATCTTTTAGACTCCACCCCTCAGAGGATCTATAGGCAGCGGTTTGTGTTTGACTGCTCGAATTCTCCGAAGAGATTTAATGTTTAAAGAATTTCCCTCCTAATGATCCTTAGCTCAGAGAAAAGCTTCAGGTTGAAGAAAGGTTTAATTGGTTTAATCGTTTTTTTGGGTAGAGTTTACATTCTTAAAACATGCAAAGACACAATTTTTACTCATATTCTGTGGCTATACATTTTCTTAAACCATGCACAAGTTATGATGATGACTTAGGATTTTTAAAGTGTTTTGTAATAATTATTATATTGTACTTTTCAAATTGTTGGAAGCTCTAGTGTATTTCATGCATTTCGACCTATATTTTTGGTAAACATATAAAGGAACATTATTATTCTAATTTTGTTTTAGCATGGGCGTAGATTCGGCATGGAGGGAGGTGACGTGTACCCAACAATAACTCAACCCAAGGGTGCAGAAAAAGCACTGCATCCCCAATTATTATAACACGTGCAGCCCAGCGGACTACTACTGCTACTGGCAATGAGCTCCCACACTGACGGCACCTGCCCCGGGTCTGGATGTGGACTAGGCTGGACTGACCATCTTGCATTTTCTCGGTGAGGCAACTTCAGGTCAGTCCAGACCATCCCGGATCTGAGCAGCTCCTTTATTCTTCTCTTCCTGTTTCAGTGCACGCTTTTGTTGTTTGGCCTCACATTAGTAATTATCTGAAAATAAACTTTACAAATTGTCTCTGCATGAAAAATTCTGCTGGAGGATGAAATCCACAAAATCACGCAGAGGGCTGCAAGTGGCCCTCAGGCCGCACTTTGGAAATGCCTGCACTAGTCTTAATGTGGAGGCATAAGTTTAAAAACCAAAGAAAGCCAAACTAATACATTCTGCTCACTGCATTGACCAATAAGATATCAAAACAGCCATCTTATAACTTGTAAACATCACATCATTTAAAGGAATCAAACCCCCTGCCTATATTAACCATTAACTCTCCATTAACTGACAATAATGATAAAGAATGTAAAAAGAATCCATCTTTTTAAATTCATACAATTAATTATGATCACTGTTTTTGTTCAGCAGTCATGACAAACACATGGCATGTACGTCTATTTTTAAAAATCTGTTCAATTAGTGTTTAATTGTTTGGAGTCATTTTGTCTAAGATGTATAACCAGCACCTTGATGGCAGGCTGTTTGTAATAAATCTGCTGTTATTATGCGTGTATAAATAAAACCGATGGTGCGTACGGCCGCAGGCAGCTGGTATCTTAATTAAACCTCTCAAAGTGAGATCACCAGGGATTGACTGGAACATAAACCAGCCCTGAAGCTTGGCCCAAAGCACCAACATAACCTGCATCTGCATAAACACCATCTCATGAAAATGCATATAAATAGAGATTGCTTTACTCCTAAACTGGCACTTTATAACCAAACTGAATGAAGTTTAATTAACAGCTTGCAGAAATAACCACTGACCACCAGCAGCCTTACTGCAGCTTCACACGTAATGGTTAAAATAAGTCACTTTGATATTAAGTAACTTTTTCCAGCTGTTTGATGAAACTATAATTGGGTATTTTATGGTTCATATTCCTTTTTAAGCATTAACATAGATTCTATAGAAAAAACAGCAAATATCTCCAATTTTTTTAATCAAAACTTAAGACAATCCAGAGAAACAATACATGCACACAAATGCAAAATAAGTAAAAATGCATCTGAACTTTTTTCCACATATTATTATTCGGTGGAAACTCGTTTGCAGCCCTCTTAGTTCAGAGTCTGGTCCAAATTGTCACTGAGCCCTTTGCTATAATTGCTTTTGCTAACTGTTTTCAAAGTGCTTGGAGAAAGAGTGGATTTAAAGCCAAACTATGATGCTGGCTTAGAAAGCTATAAGCCTAAACAGCCTGGGCTGCACAGAAATGGAACCAGTTTGGAGCCAAAAATCTGAACAAAAGCAATTGAGAGCCAAACTAAAGTAAGAATGAAAACTAAAGTCAAGAATGTTTAAATCAGGTAAAATATGAACCTAAATCTTATGTTACATGCTAATTCTATCCAAACCGCCCTACTTTATTTAAGATTTTGCCTTATTTGTTGTAATCCAAACAGATTTCCATCTAAAACAACCCAAACACACCCTCAGAAACACCATTGTTTTTGTGGTTTAAATGTGTTTTGATTAACACATCCTGGAGTGACACAGAATGTTGACAAGAAAAACTTAATTCACAAGGGTTCATGTTTGGCTGAACACTAAATTAACTTGAGGCCAGATTGATGTGTTGCATCATGCATCATCAGTATCAGTCATGAAATCAACTTGCTCTTCCTCAGTTGAAATCTAAATAACAGCCTCCAGCATCACGATCCCATCTCATCGTTGATGCTGGATTTGAACTTTCATACGTTTTTTGCATGATCCTGTAATCAGTGGAGGGAGGGAACTCAGCAGCTCCTCTGGTCTCACTGATTAATCGTATGCGGGTAAGAAAGAGGGCAGTTTTACTTTTACTTGTCAGAGAAAACATTTTGTTTAATACGTTTTTCTGATGGTAGAGAATGCAAAGAGTAAGAAGGGTTCCAACAGTAATGAAAACAATCTGAATATAAGTGAAGTCAGTGTGGAGTTTTTAAACATCTCCAAACATTCACAAGCATTCTTGAATTCCTTGCTTCAGTTGCAGGACCTTGACGTCATGTCACTGGAATTTTTAACATGTCAAAACATTCAGTCATCACAAGCATCTGAAAACTCATCTAGCACTTTTTTTTTTTGGCAATTATTTTTTTGAAAGTGTGAGAACATTTGAAACAGATTTTGAAGAGGTTTGTGACCAAATCAGATTGAGGATAAATGAGGATAAATTGCAAACAAATTAAGACACAATTTGGACATTTTGTGGCTAAATTGCAGAAAGGAAATCTGCACAATTTTGGTACAAATGTTGCAAGTATAGTTTCCAGATTCGACACACACACGCAAAAGTGTCATGCAGTGCGATTCCAATTAAAAATTAGCATGGTTGCTTGCAATTTTGTGTCTCCAACTCGTCATCAACCAGTGAGATACTGGCTCAAATAAAAAAAATGAAATATATCATGCAATATATCTTGCATCTTGCACCATCACATCTTCATGTTCATTGTTTTTTACCCAGATAAAATCTGAGTGCCAAATTGATTGTCATAAAAAAAAAAACATGGCAACGACAAAAATGGTAAGTTAAGATTTTAATCTTCAATATTAGAAGGCAGATGTCAAATATACTTTCCAAAAGAAACCTGTATGAAAACTTAGACTTAAGAAAATGCAGGACATTTACATAAATTCATAAACTCTCATGGTGCATCTTTTATTGAGGGCCCATCAGTGGCTGTTCTGCAGGATCCCTGCAGACGTCACAAAATACATCATGGCCTGAAAACACGGCTCTGATCATTCGAGGCACAGAACAAACTTCTGCTGCATCAGCAATCCGTGATGCTTTAAAAAAAATCATTTTAGACAAAGCCGAGCAGAGATACTCATTCATAATCGAAAAAGAACTCACCCATTTATCTCTCATTCACTATGCAGCTCCTATCTTCTGTCTTTCTTGTTCTTAGTCTGTTTTTCCATAATGGATAAGATGCTTTACTGGATGAATGTTTGTGGTGTTATTCTTGTTTTATTGAGCAGAAATGGTGAGCTGGGCAGGAAATGTGCTGCCTCAGCTCTAAGTAACACAGTGTGTAAATCAGAGCTCACGGCGTTAATGGGGATGAAGCAGGACAGATGCACAACATGAGGCCTTTATGTGTGGAGACAGAAACAAAGCAACATAACTTTTTAACTCAGGCTCTAAGTAGCAATGAAAAGGCAATTCAGTCACCCGAAAGAGCATTAAAAACCTAAGGACAGCACGGTTTGAGTTTAGTATTACATTTACTTCAGGAATAAAACTTGAAGATAATGCTACCTGACACACCATGGTTTGTTTTTGTGCTGTTATTTGGCTTTTTAGTTTGACTTTCCTCTCAGATCCTTTTGTCCAAACATACAAAAGATCCCACGTTCCTAGTTCCAGTTTATGTCAGGATGTCAGGTTACTCCAGTAGTAAGGGCTTTGTTCCAGTTTGTAGTGCAAAGAAGGAGCTGAGGCAAATGTCAACTCTTGATTTCCTTGTCTGTCTCTGCTCCAGCCCTCACCTGATCATATTTGAAATAAGGAGATCCAGATAAACCTCTGGAAATATCTTCTTCTGTAGGGTCAGCCTTAGAAATAAGACGAGGAGCTCTGTCATCCAGGGGGTGCTCTGATGCTCCTCTGCATCACATCTCTTCCCTCCCTGCTCCACAGAAAAATGTTACAATAAAAGACAAAGTTCTGATTGGTGGAACTCGTCATAAATTATATATTTACACAGCAAATAGAATTGGCTGATGTTATTGTTATTCGAGACAGATCTGTGTTTTAAGCACATGAGGCCGTTCATATGTTGGAGTGACCTTCCTCTGACATCAGACTCTTCCTTGTCTGATTTTAAATCCCTTCTCAAACCCATCTCTTCTCCCTGGCCTCTGTGACATGATGATTTTACTTTTGTAAAATTTTATTTCTAGTTTATTTGATCCTGATAGATTTTATGATTGTTTTATTATCAGTGGATTCAACCTACTGTACTAACTTACCTTTATTTAATCAGGTAATATCCCATTGGGATTAAGAACCCATTTTCCAAGGAAGACCTGACAGAAAGTAGCGAATAACAAAAATGATCACAAATAACTCTGGAATGAAGACTACTGTCTCCAAATCATCACATTTCTAGTTATAGGTTAATGGACTTTGTGACTCAGCAGCACCTTGACAGAACAGATACAATGAGACGTGTTGCTGTCATTTAAACATTGTAAGAGGTCTTATTTAAAAGAGAAACCTAACAGACATTTAAATTATGCAACATTTGCTTAAGTATTCAGGAGTTTAAGTCAGAGGTTTGGCAGCTTATTGCCTCATAGTGTTGAAAAATCCTTATGGAATTCTAAGTAGCCTTTACTGTAACTTTCAAACTAAAAATAAAGGATAAAAAGTGAATCAGTAAATCCACTGCTGCTGTTTTACATAATTAATCTGGAACAACAACATAATAAATGAGCATGCATATTGTGTTTCTATTGCCTACAAACATCATTAAAGAGAGTCAAACGTAACATTAGAGTCAAAGACGCTCCGCTTCAGTTTATCTCCTTGTTCCACTGACAGATCACTGATTTCCTTTCAGGTTTATGGCTGTTTCCTGTGTGTGTCTGGTGCTTTTATGAGGAAGACATGTAACGGCGACTCTAATGGGCTTTTGGTTTACTCTGCTCTTATTCAGATTTGAGCAGTAATGTCAAAATATTATCATGCTTTCATTACAATGTCCTCCTCAGGTTTGACTTTTCTTTACAAGATAAACTTCATTTCTTTATAATTGTCTCTATAAACCACAACTCTCCTCTGAAGGTTTGCATTCTGAGGACGTAAACCCATAAAACCATATAATTGCCGTGCTCAGACCCACACATCCTCACTCTAAAATCTATCAGATGTTAAAATTATTCCAACGCCTCCTCACTGTAGGAACTCCTCCTGTGTTTCACATTGATTTAATTAGAGACTCATGCAGCCAAACAGTCTTATTTACTTACGGGATGGAGATAACATTAATTAAAACATTTTAGATGAGGTAAAGAAACTAAATTTTGGCAAAATGTCATTAGTGATTTATGTTGTGTCCTCGCTTGTCAGTTCTATTTGATATTAGTTCTTTCAGAAACTTTTCTTTTTGATTAAATGAAATGACCAATGAACTGTTGTGATTAACCCTTGAGATCTCATCTCATTTTATCATCAATCAGAAATAGAGCAGGAGGCTTATTGTCAGTGAGCCGTTATGGCTTCACACTGTCAAGAAATCAGCATCAAAGATAAATAATTTAAACTAAAATATAGTTTAGGATCCAATTATGTTATTACTTTATGAGGAAAAATAAATAAGTCAAATAGTTAAAACAAGCTTTTAAACTGCACCAGATTCTTTGATAAAGCTAGCTAGTTTGCTAATCACGCTCCCTCTCTGTTAACCTGATCCCTCGACAGTTTTACAATTAAAGCCTTTAAGAAGGGGATCATTTCCTCCCCCCTTGTGTCCAGTTCATGTGTTCCCCTGTGTTTTCCATGTTTCTCATCCTGCGCCTTGGGTCCTGCACACCAAAACGTGACAGAAGGAACCAACCACCATGGACCCAGCGGAAGACTTCATCCAGGAGGTAAAGCTGACCTGCTGCAGCCCCGAACCTCCTGTGCCGCTGCAGCCTCAGAGGCCTACTTCTCACATTTTGAATGATTACAGTCGTTAAAACAGCTAAACTTCAACATTTTAGCTGTAAAACGCCACATGCAGTAGCAAATATTAAGAAATATGTTGTGCTTTTACTTTTTAAAATGTTGGTAATATTACAGTTAAAGCTGCACTCGTTGATTTGGTAAACAATGTAGCTTTTAACGTTTTTTTTAATGCCTCTTAACAACGTTCTAACATAGTACAGCTATAAATATATTATGGAGATTTGAAAAAAAAAAAATCCCGAAAGAAATCAATAAAGTGGTTGTCCTGTAGTTCTCTAAAAACTTCAGCCAATCCTATTGTTCGGACGGAACGATAGGATTGGACAATCCGGCTGTCTGTCTGATCTAAACATTTTGCATGTGAACCAATACAACCATGGCCCTAATGACCCTCAGGATTTTAGTTTGACTTGCAAACTAGCTATTACTGCAGTTTAAATGCTTGGTACTCCATATTTTTAAGAAAACTCCTTGGTTGAGAAGTGAAATATCCTCAAGAGTCCATTGGCCTTTTTTCTTTCAAATCCCAGTAGGATGACTACGTCCTTCAGCAGCATCTCTATCAATAGAAATTCAAGCTGCACTCAAACACAGACTTGTTTAATCTTTTGTGATTAGTGTGTCAAACAGCAGCTGCACAGCTGGATATGAAGCAACATGTAAAGACAAGAGCTTTTAAAACATGACTGTGGGGGAAAACAGACACTATTTATTAGTTCTGGTCCCATATAAACAATTACTTTCTGAATAAAAAAACAGTACTTCACTGAAGTAATTTCCTGTCTCTTGTGTCTCTTTTTCCCTTTCCAACTTTCTTGGTGTTTGTTATAATTAGAAAGGAGTCCGTGGTTAGAAATTTGGCCTTTAAAGCTTTTATTCCAAACCTTGGAGGAATCATTGTGTAATCAAAAGCATGCTGTTTGCAAGCTTGTAGAACATAAGGTTGTTTTAGTTTAAACCAACAGAGGCTGGCAAGTATGAGATCAGGGAACACAGTGGCAGAAAAGCAGGGGAAAAAAAACAGGAATTAGATAAATGGTGCAGGATGAAAGTGATTTGGAAGGAAAAAGAGAAATGAAGAGGAGAGTAAAAAAAGAAGTTGAGTTTTTCTTGACTACTTTAAAGCAATTTAGTAGGAGTTATCATATTGGGACATGATTACAGGATCCTGCTTCCAATGTCTGAGGCAGATTAACTGAAGCACTAAGGCTCAGACTCACCAGCACCTTCTCAGTGGCAGTTTCACAAAGCTAACATTATATGCTGGGACAATATGATATATATATATATATATATATATATATATATATACTTTATATGAAGTTCAGTAGGTCTGAGAAGTGCTGTTGTTCTCACTCTTTGTATAGTGATACAGTTGTTAGCACTGTTGCCTCGCAGCAAGAAGGTCACAGGTTTGAATCCCGGCTATGTCCTTTCTGCGTGGAGTTAGCATGTTCTCCCCATGCATGGATTTTCCTCCAGGTGCTCTGATTTCCCTCACAGATCACAATATGCCCTATTAAAATAATATAATATAAGAAATTATGTTAACAATTTTATGTTGTTTTGGAGAAGCGTCTGACAAATAAATGAGAGTGGGCATGACGAGGTGCAGATCTGTGTGGTCCAGACGAAACCAGCACTGCATCTGGATCCAAACTGCAGCTGCAGCGTCTTCACCCAAACCAAACCCCTCCCCCATTGTGGCATTGAGTGTGACGTAATTGTACCGAGGTGCAATATTTCAGGGAAACTGGAGACAAGAGAATTGTTAAGAATTGATAAACAAGGATGCGACGCTCATGAATGGGTCAAGTCTTTTGAACGGCTGTTGACTGTGAACGAGGAGAACCGAGTCCTTGAAAAGAACCGTTCGTCTTTTTTGCATTAACTGTGACTTTTGAGGCTGGGAGGCAACATTCAACGAAACTAACTGACTGAAACAGAACAGCTCTTCATTTAAAACATCAGTGAGCATAGCAGCATGAACCCATCAGTTCTATCGGGGAAGCTAATTAGCAACGCACATGTAGGTGTCGCAACAAAAAGTGTCCCTAAACATAGGTTCACATGACCAGTGGTGGTTCTAGACCAACATTATACGGGGGCCAAGCTGGGGACAGCTGCTATTTTAGAAGGGCACAATCTAAAACACTCAGCACTTAGTAGGGGGCCACAGGTGCACATGACATTTCTCTGCAAAAGAAAATTGCAAAAAAAGCATAAAAGAGCCAGTTTTTTGAACGGCTCTTTGAGGTGAACGGCGCCCCAATGAACGGCGCCCTTCAAAGAGCTATAAATCCCATCACTTTTGATAATGATGGAATTATTATTATGAGGAGAGGAAACTGGTCAGTTGGAACCGGTTCTCACTTCCCAACCCTATTACAATTCATATAAAATAATAAATGTAGGTCAAATCAGTGGTTTAAACCAACCATTTTAGTTGTGTTTTAATTAAAAGTCAAAGCAAAAAATAAAGTAAAGTAAAAGAATAACATAGGACCTGTTAAAAGGGAACTTTTCCCAAGGAGATTTGGAGAGTTTATAGGGTAAAATCAGGTCTGATAAGTATTTAGCACTAAGGCCATAAACTGCCTTTAAAACCAATAAAATAATCTTAAAATACATTCTAAACTGCAGGTTACCAATGAAAAGACTAAATAAATCACCCCTTTGGAAGTTTGATGCTATAAAAATAGTAGATTTTGTTTTTGAACCATTATGACTCTTGACTACGTGTTTTATACCATGTTCAAATGGTAAATGTCCTGTATTTATAGAGCCCTTTCTAGAGTGTTCTACACTCCCCACAGCGCTGTACAACAGAACACTCACACATTCACACACTGGTGGTGATGCGCCACACTGAAGCCTCAGCTGCCCTGGGGCGCACTGACAGAGACTGTTAACTTATTTTAAAGAGTTAAAGCAGCACTCCGGAGGATTTCATCAGGAGAGCAGTTTTTGAATCTAGCGTCCAAAGGCTCCTCCTCAAAACATCTCGACACGCGCGTCCGGTCGCGTGTGCGTGCGTGCACGCGGCGCATATACTTCGGACATGAACTGTACAGCTCAATGTGTAGGGTTTAATCACTCACAGTTCACAATCTTATTCCAACAATACTACGAGGGTCTGAGCCCTCTCTGTCCCTGCTGCTTCTGATATTAGCTCTGTTAGCAGAGAGCTGCTGCTGGACTCTGAAGCTGAACTTGACTCGGCCCTGGATGAACTTTCTGACCAAAATAAACGCATAATCCTGTCAAGCCTTGCCATTCTGTGAGGTGAAAGGTTTAAAAATAAAAATAAATCCATCTTTAGCTGGAGAATGTGTAGGTTTTTAGTAGAAATGAGCTGAGTCCTCAGTGAACGGCTGAGATGGCAGAGAAACACACGGAGCGTCCTGTACGACAGCGCCCCCTACTGGTACAGGTTTGGTGGATGCGCGTGCATGTTGAGAGAATGCAGAAATTTGAATTTCATTGGCTGAAAAATGTCGGCGGCAAGAAATAATGGAAAGGGGTCTCTAGGAGGAAGGAGGGTCTTCATCAGAATGACAGATGTTGTGGAACTCAACCCATAGATCATAGTTTAGACCTGAAATATCATTTAAAACATTTAGAAAACTTTGATACAGAGAAAAATGCTCCAGAGAGCCGCTTTAAGAAAATTTTAAAAATAAACATTTTTATTTGGGTCAGTTCCAGGTTTGACTAGATTCAGTAAGAAGCTGAATAGAAGAATATTAATGAATGTCATACAACACTATACCGCCTGCAGTCATTTGAATGTATGAAATAACAAAACCGTCAATTTATTCCTGTCGATACCAAGTTAACCTCAAACTAAATGAGAAGCTGACCATGTGCTTAGTTAGCATTATGCAGGGTCAGGTACAGCGAAGACAAAGCTCATTCATTTATCTGCAATCCATTCACACACACACACTCTTCGCCTTGAGCTCTGAGTGAGGACAAAGTCTTTTGCTGCAAATGCTGACTTGAGAAATGCAGGAAAACTATCAGGTTCAGAGGGAGGAGACCTGTCTTGACAGGGGAGTCTCTTGGGGGAAGTTTGGTTCATCTAGACCCCTCTGGTCTGTCCGACGGTGGGTTTCGCTGAGGCAGGGATTCATTAACATACATATGAGGAAGGACTCACCGGAGAATTTAGAAAATGTGAGTTATAAACTCCATGAGGCCTTGGCAGGTCTGTGAGTGGACCAGCATGTGTTTGTGGAAATTAGATGAGGTAGGCTGTGGGAGCCTGTGCTTCCTGCTTCACCTCTACTGAAAGTGGTTAGTCAGTTCCTAAAGTGTTTCAGATGGATTCAGAAATCAGATAATGCACACGGAAAATGGTTGAGTTACCTGAGGGACGATGCAATTGTTCCTCCTGTAAACCACAAGCTCTTTACAGAAGCAATAAAGCAGTTGGTTTCTCTTAAGGCTGTAGCTATTTCAACATGAACAAGGAAGTACTTTCTCACAAAACTTTAAAAGCATTAGCATTCCGAGGCACTGCACCCAACACTCCGGGATCTGAGAAATACATCTTAGAGGCTCAAAATTATTAATGTTGTTTCCTGAATTCAGACAATGCTGATGAATTATTCAGTTGAAAAACAGAAGAGCAACAGGACAAAAACCTTCAGCTCAATGCTCACGATCAGATTCTACAGTTTCCTAATTCACCAGCCAATTAAAAAAGTTAGACTTACCTTGATTCAGAACAACTTGATGAGCCTTCACACATCCTTCAACATCAGTGTCAGAGTGTCTGTGTGTGTGAGATTCATCAGGGAGCGTTAAACGATGAAGTGCTTGTTAACACCTGTTATCTGATGAAGTAGACAATAACAAGCACAAGGTATGGATGCACTAAGCTTGTGTTCAAGATTTGTAAATATCTTTTATTTTGCTCAAATAAAAGTAAAGTAAAAATCAATGCAGTTCATCATTTTGTGTCTAATTCAGAAATTACAAAAAGTGCAATACCACTGATGACCACTAGGTATGTTTGTAAGGGTCATCTTTTTAAAAAATAAATAAATATAATGAATGCCTTCTGCCAAAAGGTGTGTGTGTGTGTTTGTCTAAAGTTTTAGCAAATTATATCATGGACTACTGGTTTTAATGAATCTAAAGTCAAACAACTGATCAACCCAATTAAAATGGCCGACAGCTAATCAACTTTAGTAAACACTTAAATGGCAATAACTCATTCAACTTTACAGATATTGAGCTCAAAGATTGAAAGGTGGTTTCTGAGAATCAGCTACATCCAGATCTTGATCCTGTAATAAATCGTGCATAACTTTATTTGAAAGATTTGACAATAATGGCTATATTTCTGAACATAAATCATCATAGTTGTAAACTCTAAAGGATGACATGCATTTGGACTTTTAATGATTTTTATTTTCAGCATCTTCTACCTCATAGGCTCCACTATTGTGTAGTTTTGTATGTTGTTATTTTCTGTCAGCTAATCAGTGTGTGTGGTCTAATCCAGGTTCTTTTCTCTGTTTATAATAAGGAAATGCCTCCAGGTATGTATTAAAGTGTCCACACTTTCCTACATCCATCTGCTGCTTCTCTGTATAGTGCCAGTGTATCTGATTAGACTAGCGCTCCTATTTGTAGGTCCAGCAGAGTTCCTGCTGTTAACCTGGTGCTACTAAAATACAGCTGGTTTATCATGATGGCTGTAATTTAATCTGAGCATTCTACCCTTCTGTTACTTTTTTGTCTTAAACCAGCAGCTTTTTATTGTTATGATCCCTGAAAATTTAGTTTTCATTTTGTAACTACGAATATATTTGTAGATTTTTCTTGATGTCACTAAGACTTGATGATCTATTGTCCATAAACATTTAGTTTTAGGGGTGCTAATTCCTAAATGTAAAAATGATTA
Organism: Callopanchax toddi; assembly: GCA_006937965.1. Classification (NCBI taxonomy): domain Eukaryota; kingdom Metazoa; phylum Chordata; class Actinopteri; order Cyprinodontiformes; family Nothobranchiidae; genus Callopanchax; species Callopanchax toddi. The sequence goes on along the minus strand of SSNR01000060.1, from coordinate 2,384,188 downwards.
GCTTAAACAAGTTTGTTTAGTTGTGCTAATAAAAAAAACTCAGCTACAAAGTGACATAGGAGCAATAACCCTGTAGTTCCTAACAACTGTTTAAGATGGAAAATGGAAAGAACAAGATTTTGAGTCTGGAGGTCCTGAATTTCACACCTCTGTCCCTTCAGCCTGAAGTGGAAACAGTCCATGCTGGGGGTAGATGGGATTCATGAGGATGGAGGCAGCTCTCCTGCAGACTCTCTGGTAATAAATGCTCTGCAGAGGGGGCAGTAGAGACCTGGTGATCTTCCTGACTGTCTTCAACTCTCTGCAGGCTTTTGCAGTGACAGCAATGCTGCCCTGCCACATAAATAAGTTTAGCATGTTCAAATGATATTAAGTCATTGTTTGTTTCTTTTTAAAGAGCAGACAGGAAACTTCTTATGCTCTGTTGCTTTCTTTTCTTTAATTTGAATGAATGGATGAATTTATTTTGGTTACTTGAATATGTGCTTTTCATACAAAATACATTTAAAAAACAAGATAGATGATAAAATATGCATGTATATATATTTTTGTTAAAGTATCACACTTGTATTACATAAATGTGGTTAATTTAAATAGGAATAGGCTGAAGCCAGAGCAGATTTACGTCCATCCCACAGCATAGGAAAAGGCACAAAAACATCAGATCAAATAGTTCACGTGTTTAAAACACACAACTGAATCAAAAGCTCCTCCTCTCTCCTCTCCATAATGCAGGTGTAAAATATAAAAAAGTGTAAACATGAAGCACTTAAAATAGATGTTTATGTATTCGGCAGATGATTTTATCCAAAGTGACTCACAAATGATGATTTTCAGTTTTTATTAATTCATTCACATGTTCTCCTGAATCAAATAAAGTTTGTCATCAGCAAACATTATAGACACCAAACAAAGATCATTACTGTACATTAAAAATGATACCAAATGTCAGTTAGCTCTTTTACTGAGCTAAATTGTTGTAAAGGTTTATTAAAATATTTGATGTATGCTTTTATATTATTCTAATCTCACAAAGTGTCAAACACAGCTGTAAGTGTGAATCTGGAAGCTTTGAAACAGTTAAATATCTAAGTCTATATTCATATGATTTCTATTTTGCTGTTTAGAATTCATTCAAAATGTCAGCAAATAACTAAATAAGCTGAAATAATTAGCTGCTCAGCTGTCTGCGTGAAGAACCTTTGTTTACATAGAAAGTAAATCAGCAGTGACTCACTTATGAACATAAATCCAAATTATTAACAAATGTCAAGGTATTAAAGCTGTTTGGCAAATATAATTTACAAAGATTTAGTGATAAAATGGATATAAATGAAACCTATCAGCATCTTTTATAAATTAGCTGATGCTCCTCATTGAGGATGCAGAGAATCAGCTAAAGCAAAGTGAACAAATGTCACCATCTGCTGCCACTGAGGGCAGGTAGGCAATGCCATCAGCAAGTAACAGTTGTACTTTATTAAAAGTGAAGGACTTCCTAATTAATAGACGTATGAGACTATAATTGCCGACGGCAGGAGGGCAACAGCTGGTGTAACACTCAGGCTGCAGCTACAACAATAAGACTTCATGAAACTGTGAAATTAAGTGAATACACAAAATATTTACCCTTCTGTTCTTGATGAAACAGACGTTCTAGAGGTAATAAATGACCTGTAATAATAACACATGTGGTTTATTCTTATAAGGTGAATAAAATTACACAGCAGCTCTGTCTTATATAAAGAGGAAATGTTTTTGTGGAAAGTATTAAGTCTCTTGTTTTTGACAATGTTCTTTGAAAGAGCCACTTGTCATGAGGGGAAAATGAAGAATGACCCTATATACAGGCTATAAAATAACTGTAGTGTTCAACAACAAAAAAAACCCAAACATTTTAATCTGTTTGGACACAGACTAGTTTCCCCTCCTCGTTTCTTTTTTTTTTTTACTGCTTTCAGTCTCTTTACGTTTGACTGATGGTAGCATGAGGCGATACCTGGACCCTAGAGGTTGCACAGGATGTCCAACTCCACCAGGATGATACATCAATACCTGCCGTTGTCAGAAGGTTTGATATCTACAAGTACAGTTTAAGAGCATGTAGATTCCAGGAGACAGGCAGTTACTCTAGGAGAGCTGGATAGGTCCCTTAACCCATCAGAAGGACCTCTATCTGCTCCTTTGTGCAGGAGGAAGAGGATGAGTCCTGCCTGAGTCCTATGACTTCCAGCAGGTCACTGGTGTGAATGTCTCTGACCAAACAAGTAGAAACAGACTTCATAAGCTCTGATTGTTCAGCATGATGGGTTTGGTGGTGGGACAGTGTTGTTCTGGGGAGGCAGATCCATGGAGGATGGGCTGCATGGTGGTGCAGTGGTTAGCACCGTTGCCTCGCAGTAAGAAGGTCACAGGTTTGAATCCCGGCTGCAGCCTTTCAGCGTGGAGTTGCATGTTCTCCTCATACATGAGTGGGTTTTCTCCGGGTGCTCCGGTTTCCCCACAGGTCACAACATGCCTGATAGGTGTATATAAAATGTAAGTCGCTTTGGATAAAAGCAATAACACACATACTGTATCTGTACATGGTGAATGCTGGCACCCTGACTGCTTGGAAAGCTTTATTGTTATTTACAACAACAGGTAGGCCTAACAAAATTGGTGCAGAAATGAGGTATCAAGATAAAATCTTTAGATCTTAGACCCTTCACTAGTGCAAGGGGTTCTGGGTTCCTCCTGGTGCATGATGATACCTGGCCTCATGTGGTAAGAGTCTGCACACATCCTGCTGGTTTGATCTAAATAAGCACACCATCCACCATCAGGCAGTAGAGCCGGACAATCTACTGAGAACATTACGAGTTGCTGCAATGACATTTTAGCTAACTGGACTAACCTGCTGCATCAGGTTTTCAGTTTAAATTTCTTGGTGACATCTAATTAAGCCTCTGTAGGTTGATCATTTTCATTTTTCATTAAATGATGTAGCATCTGTTTGCTTTGCTTCACAGCATGAGGTTGAGATCTGACATGTTTTCAAGATGTTTCTTAAAATTTTGTGAAGAGTGTATTAAAGGTGGAGTGGCAAACCGGGGTGGTGGTTCCCATTTTTAAGAAGGGGGACCAGAGGGTGTGTTCCAACTATAGGGGGATCACACTCCTCAGCCTCCCTGGAAAGGTCTACTCCAGGGTACTGGAGAAGAGGTTCCGGTCGATGGTTGAATCTCGGATTGAAGAGGAGCAATGTGGTTTTCGTCCTGGTCGTGGAACTGTGGACCAGCTCTTTACCCTCGCTAGGGTGATGGAGGGGTCATGGGAGTTTGCCCAACCAATCCACATGTGTTTTGTGGATTTGGAGAAGGCTTATGACCGTGTCCCCAGGGGCACCCTGTGGGGGGCGCTCCAGGAGTATGGGGTTGATGGTCTTTTGTTAAGGGCCATTCAGTCCCTGTACCAGAGGAGTGTGAGTCTGGTCCGCATAGCCGGCAGTAAGTCGGACCTGTTCCCAGTGAGGGTTGGACTCCGCCAGGGCTGCCCTTTGTCACCGGTCCTGTTCATAACCTTTATGGACAGGATTTCTAGGCGCAGCCGTGGTGTGGAGGGGGTGGAGTTTGGTGACAGGAGAATCGCGTCTCTGCTTTTTGCGGATGATGTGGTCCTCCTAGCTTCATCAGGCTCTGACCTTCAGCTCTTGCTGGGGAGGTTCGCAGCCGAGTGTGAAGCGGCTGGGATGAGGATCAGCACCTCCAAGTCTGAGTCCATGGTTCTCGACCGGAAAAAGGTGGATTGCCAACTCCGGGTCGGGAGAGAAGTCCTGCCTCAAGTGGAGGAGTTCAAGTATCTCGGGGTCTTGTTCACGAGTGAGGGAAGGGGGGAGCGGGAGATCGACAGGCGGATTGGGGCGTCCGCATCACTGCAGACGCTGAACCGGTCTGTTGTGGTAAAGAGGGAGCTGAGCCAGAAAGCAAGGCTCTCGATTTACCGGTCGGTCTACGTCCCAATCCTCACCTATGGTCATGAGCTTTGGGTAATGACCGAAAGAATGAGATCGCGGATACAAGCGGCTGAAATGAGTTTCCTCCGCAGGGTGGCCGGGCTCAGCCTTAGGGTTAGGGTAAGAAGCTCGGACATCCGGGAGAGACTCGGAGTAGAGTCGCTGCTCCTCCATATCGAAAGGAGCCAGTTGAGGTGGTTTGGGCATCTGGTAAGGATGCCTCCTGGATGCCTCCCTCGGGAGGTGTTTTGGGCATGTCCTGCCGGCAGGAGGCCCCCAGGTCGACCCAGGACAAGCTGGAGGAAATACATCTTCAGTTTACATCTTCAGTTTGGCCTGGGAACGCCTGGGCGTCCCAGCTGAGGAGCTGGTGGACTTGGCCGGGGAGAAGGTGGCCTGGGCTGCCCGACTTGGAATGCTGCCCCCGCGACCCGGACCCGGATAAGCGGAAGAAGGCGAGGCGAGGTATTAAAGAAAAGCAAAGAGCAAACAAACTAACATTGTTCTATTAAAGGACAAAAAAAATAAAGCATCACATAACAGGAGACCCAACAAGAGGAGAGTGAAAAACAGGGGTTTATTTATACTGAGGCTTAACAAAGAGGACCAGGTTGGTGCTGTAAGCAGAAAACAAGTCTAACAAGAAAAATCAACACCAAAAAAATAACCAATAATATTAAAAAAGGACTAGAAGATTAAAAAAACATGACAAAACTTACAAACCATATCAACCACTTTATGACTGTTTCCTCCTCCTCAGAGACTGCTGACCCTGTCCTTTTAGGAATTACCTCTAAGCATCATCGTTCAGTCTGTCCCTCTGAGGACGATGCTGCAGCATTTCGTCTGATGAAGAGTCTCAGCCTGGGTAGTAAATCAAGAAATGTTTTCTGAAAGGACAGCTCAGGCGTGTCAGTGACACTAATTCACAACGAGATGAACAAAGTTTATTGTGCTTCAACATATTGTGACGCTTAAGGATTTAGCTGAGACACAGAATCACATTTTTTATTTCTACAGATGGCTCCAACAGTTCAGAACAGCACAACAGCTGCAGCTTAATATTCCAATATGTTCATCTGAAAGGCCTGCAGACAGTTTTCTTTTGTTTCAGCTCTCATGTTTGGTAAGTTTTTTTGTTCTTGCATAAGCTCATTTTCCTCTCCATTCATCACGCATTGATTTCAGCCCTGGTTTCAGAAATTTCTGCCGATTCTGCAGCAGTGAATTGTGAAATCTCAAATTAACCACAGACATGACCACAAATCCTGTAAACCAATTATGTGTCGTTAGAAGCAAAATGTTCACAGGGATTCTGAGAGGAAAAGTAGAAAGAAAATCATGATGTAGCAGAAAGAAAAGCAACCTGCCGTTCAACTTTTCTGTAGAGAAAAATTTGCTTTGTTGTATTAGTGTGGTACTTTCAGTTTCTTCTTTTATTCATTCCAATCTGAATGATTTAAGTTAAATTATAGAGCCGGAGCTGCAAGTTTTTGTTAATTAAACCCAAGTTAACATTTGTTGTCATTCTGCTTATTGAATAAATCATCAAAAGAACGGAAGGATGTTGACAGGGCTGCCAGGACAAAGAGGTTTGCTTTAAAAGTTTATTTAAAAAAATGAGTAAAGAGATGAAAGATGGATAGAAACAAAATAGAATTTCTTTCCAGTATGCTGGAGAAACAAAAATCCTCGTGATCCTTGACCAGATGATTGTTTTATTCTTTGTTTGGATCTGTTTGGCTGTAATTAATTCTGTTGCTGAATACAGAATAAAATATGTGTCTGAATCTCATGAAAAAGCAAAACAATGGACATAAATCGTTCTAGAAAGCTGTGCTCTGAAAATCTATGGAGAAACATAACAGCCTTTAATTCTTCAGTTTTAAACTAAAATCATCTTAAGATTCAAAATGACATCAGTTTCCAGCAGAAAAGCACCTCCGCTGGACTCGAAGAATCCAAGAAGATCAAAACTGTTTCTATTAGGATCATCTTATGTCAAGAAGCAATGGATTAAAGGGTGTTTAGGTCAAATCTAGAAAATGTTTTGCAGGATCTCTTGTAATCTGGTACTAGAAGTGTTATGAGTGACTCTCAGCTCTTTAACACACCAAATATAAAGCCCAAAAAACATATCTTTATTAATTTGTGCCAATAAAAACTGTAAATGATGATCATGAGGTCAACAGTGACAACGATGTAAAATAATTTCTAACTTTTTATTCAAACTTCCACAAATGTGTCCTTTTTTCCAGGTTAGTTTGACTCATGCTTCAATAAATTAAAGGGACTAAAATCTGTTCTGCTAAACATTTGACCTGCAGGTCAAAGTCTAAAAGTTCACTGCAATATCCATCAAACTGACTAACAGCTCTTTTTCATGTTAAGACAAAACGGACTTTTGATTTTGAGACAGATAATGTGAGTGCGTCAGTTAAACAATAACAATCTAACTTTTCTTTAAAGGATCAGGAAGGAAGATGAGATGGACGTGAGAATTTGTAACACAGGATGATAAGAAAGACACTTCGAATAAATCATGTTTCATCAGAAGTCTGATTCAGAACAGATTCTCAGAACTCGTCAGGGAAAATGTCAGAACTGAGTATGTGTATGGGATTAAAGACTAATTGTGCATGAACAGACTGCCAAAAGAAATTTAGGTCCACGCTTGACTTGGGGACTGTATTTGATTTGTATAACGTGTCCATTTAAAGTCCATCTACCTCTACTCTGTTTACAAAAATTATCCAGAGACCAACTTCAAAACAGAGCCTAAAACTGAACGAGGGGAACTGATAAACACTGAATTACTTGGAGTCAAATTTGGTTTAATGGAGAAATAAATGAGTTTGAGGTGAAGTAGAGAAAGCTCCCTCGCTAAATGTCAACTCCATTATCCCGTCTTGTTCTGTTCATGCAGGACAAGGATTTTATGAGGTCAGGCTACATTGGAAATGCTGGTTTTTCTCCTCATTAAAACTCATAGCTAAGTCAGGATTCCTTCTTTAACCTTTATTCCAGCGCCGCCGTAACACGACTGAACGGTGTTGGATTCCTCCTGAGGCAGCTGTGAAGGTTTGGACAACCTGAACTGACACTTTTGACTCCATAAACACAGAATGAACAGTCTGGAGACACACACTCCTCTGACTGTGGTTCTTCTAATTCAGAATCTAAATGCTTTAAATTTCTGTGTTTTTCCTCCCGTTCTGAGTGCTACCACTAACACGTCCCTCCCTCTTCACCTCCCTCGCACTCCTTCCCTTCTATCGCTTGTTAAATTTGATTGACAGAACCAGAAATTTGTGCTGAGTGTCAGGGCAGTGAGGGTTTGGAAATTGAACAGAGATGTCTGCAGATTGCATGAAATTAATATCCTCCATTCTGCCACATCTTAACCAATTTGTCATGAATGATTTATTTAGCTTGAGGAGGAAAATGCAAATTATAGTTTGTGCATTGTAATAATTTTGGATAACTGGTGATTGGCGTTTTATAATAAACACAGAGTCCCTGTGATAATTTAGGAGACGCTGTGTTTCAGGGAAATGATTTCCAACCGCTGCAATCTGATGAGAAGAAACAGCCAATAGAAGTCGGTGTGTGTTTGATGGAACACACTGACACATCATCACACTCCATGACTACACATAGATCACATCTACTCAAACGTGTTTGTTTTCAGACAGGCTGTGAATGATTCCCGTTTTGTTTTCTTTCAAATCTATTTATGATGTCAGTCAGTCAGGTCCCTGCAGCAGTTAGTGCACCATAAATACGAGCGTGCACATGAATTTCGATACAGCATGATTATAATCATCTGATCACCTCATTGGATCACTGGTTTGTCCTATACATGGCTTGTTTGAGCTGCTGAAGAATATCTGTAATTATGCATTGCAGCATTTTTTAGAACACACATCACTAAATGTTTCAACACATTAGTTTAATGATAGGGTTGGCAGTGGTCTCTCCCTGCAGCATGTCTCACAAAATAAAAACAGCAGGTTCACCGGGGCCTCTAAAAAACCAGATAATCTGATCTAAAGTCTGCAGTATGTATTAAGATGAGTCTGCTATGAATCAAAACTGTTTCATTTTCTTATTTTACTTTGCAGTGGTAAAATATGACATTAAACCTTCAGTGGATGAAAAACAATTTATAAAGAGATGTGTGCCAAAAGAAAAACTGCTGAGTAGATTAAAAAAAACAACAACAACAACAACCGTGAGTGTTTATCTTTTAAACTCACTGAAACATTTGGAAGTTTAAAGGTTCAACACTTGAGATGTTTCTTAAAGCTCTTCTTTTTCACATTTTACTTTTTTGAAAACTTTTAAAAATAATTTTAAGTCTCATGTTCAAAACATGCAAGAGTTTAATGCATGTTAAATGGGTTCATCTGAATACTGATAGATCAATTTGAGTGTATTATTGCAAAATAGAAAAGTGTAGTGCAGAGTTGGGCAATTGATTGTGTTTCCAGAAGGTTTCAGTATATTAGTGTTTAATTATTATTGATGATAATAAAGAAAACTTTCTTTGAAGCACCAATATTGTACGGTCACGTGATGTTTTTTCTTTTTCTCACAGTACATTTGTAGCTTTGGCAACATGTTGGTCAGAAAATCTCTGCACTGCAGTGGTTTAAGCATTTAGTGTCTATGAACTGACATTAGTGACAAAACTCAGATGTCAAGGCTGGCATTGGTGTTGCCTTTCTCCAGTGGCGTGCTGGGGTGTCTCGGGGTCTGGGGCTGGGTGCTGGGGGCGTCTGCCTGCTCTTCTTCCTGTGGCTGCCTGGTGGGATCTGGGCCCCCGGGGGTGGTCGGGCCTCTGCTGGGGCCGGTTCGCTCCTGGGTCTCGGATCTCTGGTTCCGGCTAGATCTACCCTGGATGGCCGGCTGCAGGCGGTGCCTGTGAGCTCCTAGCCGCGGCCCCCCAGGGGCTCTAGCGCGGCGACTGCCGGGGGGCCCACGTGGGGTGAGCCTCTGCGCCCTCTGGGGGAGAGTTTAGCGACTGCCCTGACGGCGATCTCCCTGGGGTGTCCGTGCCCTGGGTGGCCTCTGGACGTCTGGGGCCTGGACCTCCTTCGCATCCTCCATGGGCCTTGGGGGCGGGTCTGTGGCTCCTCGAACTTATTATTGAATGTTTCAATAGAGAAACCTTACATACACAAGCGCTCATATATACACACAGGTGATCACAAGATGTTCACATAAAGACGGACTCAGGTGTTTTCAGACACATTGACTGGGGCTGTGGTTGACACTGAACTCTTTTGAACTGGTGTATACATATACATTTGAAGAATATCACAACTGTTGTATATTCATATGCTGTTTGTTGCTGTTGTATCTTTTCTCCTGTTTTGTTTGCTTGTTTGTTTGTGCTTTATTTGCAGGTCTAGAAGTGGACTCTTCACGTCTCTTGTTCTCTTCTTTTTCTGTTTACTTTCTCCCCCATCCCTCTTTCTGTACCCTTCCCTTCACTTTCAGGCTCCGTGTCCAATCAACCATAAAAATATTCTAATAAAGATTTTGGGAGTTATATTTAAACAAAAATCAGGAGGAGTTTTATAGCAGTGGCTGTAACCTCTCACCTGAAACAGCAACACTGTTGGGCTTGTTTTTGGCACTCAGACATTATTCTGTTTGCTCCACAGCCGGACAGGACACGGGGTAAAAAAAAAAAAAAAGGCTGGTACTGAAGTTTGGTACTGAAGTCTGGGACTGGAGTCTGGTACTGGAGCCTGCCTGGTACTGCAGTCTGGTACTGAAGTCTGGTACTGGAGTCTGGTACTGGAGCCTGCCTGGTACTGCAGTCTGGTACTGAAGTCTGGTACTGGAGTCTGGTACTGAAGTCTGGAGTCTGGTACTGAAGTCTGGTAGTAGAATATGGTACTGGCTGTCTAGTCCTGTAGTCTGGTAATGTACTCTGGTACTGAAGCTACTGGATTGGTTCTGGAGATTGGTACTGCAGTCTGGTAGTAGAGTATGGTACTGGAGCCTGGTACTGGAGTCTGGTAGTAGAGTATGGTATTGGCTGTCTGGTCCTGTAGTCTGGTAATGGACTCTGGTACTGAATCTTGGTACTGGAGTGGTTCTGGAGACTGGTACTGGAGTCTACCAGTACCAGGCTCTGATTTTGTTTTTGTACTCAGGTAAAATACTGCTGTGTTCAGACACCAAATAAAATTGTGCACATCATTACTCAATTGTGATTTATAGTATTTATCTCAATTTAAAATGATTGTCCTCATATGTGGACATCATTTTTCTCAGAAACTACATCAGGTAAAAAGGTAATTTTTTTGTTTTGAAATTCATCAGGTCCCAAATACCCCAAATAGCCAAGAGAAATTAAAAATGCATGCCATGAAAGAATTCGGGTCTTAGGAGGTTAAATGTGGAAAGAAGGGAAGGCTCCTTTGACCTAGAATTGGGGTCAAATTGCTGGGTTTTAATGATCCAGATGTTCAGAATTGAATGCAAAAAATATGTTTTGATAAAAAGTAAAGATGATGTGGCAGCACAAAAAAAACAACAACAAGGAGTAGGATTGAGTTCACGAGGTGCTGAAAGCAAAAAAGAAAAAAAAATCATAACTGGCTGGTGCACAAGAAAACAAGATATCTGAATGTTATGGAGTATGAAGCAGAGCTAGAGAACAGAACAATCTGACATAGAATGATGGAAACTGAGGACTATTAATGACGGGACAGGCTATTAAAGAAAAGGCTCAAATGGCTCAGGGATCTCACATTACAACAAAAAGTCTCATTAAACAACTCAAGTAACTAACTCAACTAAGAAGGATAAAGGAATGAAAGAAAGTACTAAATTAAAAAAACTAAAAACACAAAAAATGAATGCAAAAAGCTAAAAAGAACAAAACTAGGGCTGTAAAACGCTCTAAAGCTGTCATCATTGTAACTTTACATTTTCTTTAATGTTGAGAATAATCTTCCCATTTAGCAGCACTACTTTGGTTTTTAGTAACAATTCATGTTCTTCTTCATGCACATCATGTTTTACATTCCTCCAGTACAGATGTTCTCCCATGCAGTATAGCCTACTGGTTGTTTTTAGTGTGTGGATTTGACCCATTTGACATCCCCACGTCTCGGCAGTGATTAGATGAGGTGTGTGTGGTACTTGCTGTGCAGTGACCATCCACAGCAAACAACCTTCATCCTCCAGAGTGTGTTCCTTAATAAAGACGTGATGAGACAACTGATGGATGGATTCTCAACGGAGCAGAAATAACAATGTGTTGCTTGATCCCAAGGCCAAAAGGTTAAAAAGAGTATTTTATGTGCTTTATACGAGCAAATTAAATAAACGGAGACCTCTTTCTGCTGTGAGTTTGTTGTTTTCTGGTCAGTTCTGCTAAACAGGCAGAGTTCTTCTCAGTATTAAACAAAAAAAACTTACTTTTAGAGACAACTGCCAATTTTTAGAAGGAATTTCTGACTAATTACATTTGCTAAAGTGATCATTTATGTGGTTGAAAGTGGAGTTTGGTAGAAATTACAATAAATTCTGTGTGCATTCTGTGAGGTTCTTAAAATATACGTAGACTTTTATCTAAAAGGATGCATTGAGTGGGAAAAGTAAGTTGACATGTCAGCGTAAAAATAGCAGGACTTCAGCTACATGGAAGGAGTCAGTGAATGGTTATTAGTCACACCTGTGTTCAGCGAGTCCAAATGTCTGCTGGAAAGGTCAATTATGCCTCAGGTCTTGGAGCTAAGAGAAGTTTTCTTCTTTGCTTTTTTGCAAGATTTATTCCCCACTTCTTTTAACTAGAGGCATTGTCACATCTGGCAGGCTGAGATGTTTTGTGATTCAAATGAACTGCTGCACAGCCTCAGAGCTGCCAAATTCCTTCTATAGACATTAACGCTTTTTCCCTATTATTAGCACTAATTGCATGTAATGACCAGGGGCAAGGTTTTCTTGAAAACTCTGGTGGTAGCAAGAGGAAGTGATCGTGTTCTTTTTGATCCAGTTTCAAACGAATCAAGTTCCAAGTCAAAATGTCTGCCCTGAAATTGTGCGGGGCCAGATGTGACTGAACCACTTCCTGTTATCGTTTTATCATGAATATCTAGAGCGATGTTGAAAAGCATGATCCTGAAAATCAAACTGTTTAGATGCATGATCCTTTAAAAATGAATTACTGATAAACTGTGGTGATTCTTTATCATAGTATCTAAATTAACAAAAGTAAACTTTGTTCTGAGAGCATAACATTTGAAAATCAACTCCTTGGATTTCAAATTATAATACATGTTAGCAATCTCAAATATTGAAACTTATTTTTATGGATAAGCAGGATGTAGAAGTGTCATCAGTCATTTTGTATTGGACATTAAATAAAGATACTCTCTTAGCACTTTTACACTTGAGCACTGCATGTTCACACTTTATGGAAACTTGATCGAATTAAAGGTGCTATAGGTAATTTGCAAAACAAATTAGCTTAAAACATTTTTAATGCCTCTTAACAACGGTCTAACATACTATAGCTATAAATATATTGTGACGATAAAAAAAACCTAAAGAAATTAATGAGGTGGTTTCCTCGCAGTTCTCTAAGAATCTTTCAGACCGAAAGCAACTATTGGACAATCCAGTTGTCTGTCTTGCCGAAGCGCCTCACTTCCACACTGCTTTTGATCCTTCATTAGTGCGTGCTGGAGTATTTTTCAGCAGAACATCTCGAGAGAAGGACAGAAATGGCTGCTGTTAGCGCTTCAATTTTAGGAAAAAAATACCAGAGTCCCAAAGAGGAAAAACATCTTTTCAGCTAGCAGAAAACAAAAAATGTTTGGATGTAGAAAGAAGAAAAACCAGGATGAACATTAGCGTAGTGTTTCAACGACTGGTGTTTTGCATTCTTTTGTTACTGTGGCAATGTGTGATCCCATGTCCGAGGGAGGTGCGGCATAAGGACTATAGTCGATGGGAGGGGTGAGAGCTCTGAGACGTGTTTGTGTAAAATAGCTAGCGATACCTAGCTTGTTTGAAAGTTACTGAGTGCAGCTTTAAATGAGTATAATTTCATACAAAGCCTAAATGAGTCCAGTTTTTTGAGTGGAATAAAGGTGATAGACTAAAAATTCAGTTTTGCAATTGAACACAATAATGAGTTTTTCAAATCTTTTTCAAATCCATAGAAAAAAATCTATTCACATATCAGAATTAATGATATTTTTTTGTATTAAATGCCTGTTTGATTCACACTGCTCACTCCAGGACTCTATTATCCTCATTGAAAACTGATTTGAGCAGGTCGATGAAGATAGATGTCTCCATTGTTAAATATGTGCAGCACTCTGATGATGGAGACAAGCTGTCTTTGTTTTCTGTTGATTCTTTTTTCACCCAAACTCATGCAAGAATGAACCTTGTGCATCCACTGTTGAACCAGATGCTGAGTTCCAGGTAATCAGACAAGAAGATGATTTCCCACAAATGTCATGGTTTAATAAAATATTTATTTGAAAGCAGGAATGCTTCTGGCCTTCAAACAGCTTGTTTTAATTGTAAAAGGTCAAAAAGTGGTTCTGGACTCTCGGTCAAAGCGGGCTTTAGTCATCAACCCAGTTTTGAGTTGAGCCACTCCAGATGGGATCCATCACACGGACACTGTTCACTTTAACCAGCTCCAGATCCAAGAGCTGTTTACAGTTAGGGAACATTATAAACATGTACAGAAGATTCCCACATGTTTGACACAAGGGTCCAGACACAAGGCAGTTTAATGCAAGGTAATCTCATTTATGACGTATTCTCCCACACAAACATCATGTAAAGAAAGACAAGAAGCTGAAGGGTTTTCTATATATTTCTTGTGAAATAAATAATACAAATTTGCATTTTTTGTGGAGGATAAAGATGATGCATAAAAAAAACAACAACTTTATTTATAAAGTTAGTTTAAGAACAATTTGCACTGTAAAGTACTGCACATAAAATAGTAAAGAGATGAGTAAACATAAAGGACAATAAAACCAAATAACATTTAACCAAGTAAAATTTAGTAAAATAAGAATAAGAAAATGTTGAAGTGATGTCAGTTACCATGCTGAATTATAAGCCACAAAATGGATTGAAATGTAAAACATGACGTCATTTATGAGACTAAGTGTCAAAAAGAAAATGAGTTTTTTGATGAACTTTCAAAAACAAACTGAACTTTAGTACGGAGGAGTATTTGGCGACCCCTACTGGTCAATACTGGTAGTAGGCATTAAAACTGGCCATAATAAACTTGAACAGCCAAATGCACGTTAAGAACGGAGGATTTCATTTACATGAAACTTATCCTAAAATCACAATAAGCTCAAATGGATTTTTTTTTTACAAACAATGTTTATTTAGGGAATAAAATTATAATATTATCTGAGAGTTTTTTTTTTTTTTTACATGCTTATCATGGGCGGAGTGGATGAACATGACTGCACGAGACAGAAAAGACAAAATACACTATTGTTCTGACATAAACTCACATTTTATGAGATTTTTTTTCAGTGCGCAAAATTTAGAGTTTGTGCATTAATGCATCCTGACAGAAGTGAGCAGCAGACTCATGTAGAAGTGACACCATGGTGTCTGTTAACGTCACCCAGGAGGGAAAAGGGCTGCTCCTGTTAACTTTCCCTCGTTGGTCAGCCCTCCCTCCCAGTTTGCAGGCTCTCTCTCTATCAGCCCCGCTGACTGATCCTGGAACAGCAGCATCTCCTCTCTCTCCTCTCAGCGCCGTGGTGCGCTCCAGACGCGCTCCCACTCCAGGATGGACTCACTCGTCTCCTTCAGTCCTCGGCCGTGACGCCGCTGTAGTTTAGTGGGAGTTTCCCGGAGGAGGCAGCGAGAGCTGATCTGCTCCGTCTGTGGTTCTAAACCCTGACTGAACGCTTTATCGTCATCTCCAGGCTGCAGGTCAGAGATGGGACTGTATTTGCATCTGCTGCTCTTGCAGTATTATATTATCTCGAGTTTTGTGTGCAACGCCGTCGCTTTTGTGGAGGAGCCGTCCGGAGGGAGGTCGGACGGGTACTGCGGGCGGATCCTCCGGGCGCAGACGCAGGGGACCCGGAGGGAAGGGCACCATGAGTTCAGGCTCAGGGTGGAGGGGGACCCGGAGACCTACCTGCCTGGCAAAACATACCGAGGTAGATTTTATTTCCCTTTCAGAGCGCAATCTAATTCACATCAAACTGATTTATCAAGTTTGAACGCTTCAACTTTCTGCATTTACAGGAATGTTTTAATTATAACGTTCTTCCCAACACTAGTTTTTTTTAATTAGAAACCAGTGTCCCACAGCTCTTCCTCTGACTCCTGCTGAGAGGACTGATAAAGACGTTATAATAGTTTCCTCCTTTCTTCCTGAGAAACTCTCAAAATAACAGCCAGCCACACAAACAGCTCTGGCTCCAATTAAACAGACAAAACAAATTCCAGGTTCCCTCCCAAACGGATGGATTTAATCACAATAAAAGGAAGCTTTGGCTTTCCCCTTTTTATTTGTGCAGTGGTTTTGTTGAGCTCTGAAATGATGAATAAAGGTTTTAAAAGCACAAATTTTAACAAAGTTTATATTAAATCTTGGAAACTCTTCTATAAGGTCCTCTCACACATTGTGCATGTTTTATTTTTATTGTTTTGTGCTGCAACAAGCAATCTAACTGGAAAAAGTCTGACAAAAGTTACCCTTTAAGACCAGATGCAATTTAAGTCCAACTGAAAATATTAATATGGCCAGGAGCAAATTCCATTTCAAGTGTAAAGAATAAAAACTTGCATCCTATCATGAGTTTTTATGATTCCTTCTCCTGATCTGTACCCTGCAGGAGTCTCTTTAAACTCTGTGATGCTAAGCTGCTGTTTACAGCCTTCAGTCTTCCATATGATCACAGGAACGGCTGCTGTGCATGTTCTGCCAGCGTTATCTGAGGATGACATGGCGGGACCCCAGAGGGAAAACCTGTGTTTCTTCTTGGAGCTGACACACTCTCACCTCCCTTACAGTGGTCCTCCAGGCAGCCAGTCCCGCTTATTTCAGAGGCTTCACCCTCATCGCGCTGAAGGAGGGCAGAGAGGGCACCACCGATGAAGACTACGCCGGCCAGTTCCAGGTGAGCTTGGGGATGTGGAGAAGAATCTGCATACTGCACGTGCACGCCGGGAAAATTTGTAAAAGCAGAATTCATTTGCATGCTTTAATGCACACTGGAGTCGACTCGGCTGCACCCCGCTGTCTTCTGGAGTGGAGGTTAAAGGAGGTGTTGCTGACAGATGCTGGGTAGCTGAATTCTCTGTTGTGGTGGAAAAGAATGAATCTAGATGTGTGTTTGGTGACACCTTTCCAGGGTGAAGCAGAGATGGTTTACTCCTAAGTACCAGATTTCTCCTCCAGAAGATGACATGGAAAAAAGGAAAGGTCACAGAGGAGGATTTTAAAAAAAAAGGGAAGGCTTGTGAGAACAGAGAAGAGATAAACGCTACGAAAGAAAAATGTGAAATGTTTGTTTCAGTAGTAACACAGCTCCCACTGAGCAGCAGAGAGCTCCTGAGGAGAGAGCCAGACTTTCCCAATTACCTTCCTCTCAGTGTAAACAGGAACACACATCTGTGTTTCCACACACTGATTCTAACCAGACTCCCAGCAAACAGAGGAAGAAGCTGCTTTTCTGAGACCAGCAGCTTGAAGAAAGGCTTCAGCAGATTTTACTGCCTGACCTCACAACATAAATACTCATGTTTCAGATCATTGAGATCTGCTTGTTTTCCCACCAGCAGACTGAACAGTAGTCGAGGCTCTGCTCACTATAAGCAAATCTGAGGTCATTGTTTGAAACGTTGCAATGAATTAATGCTAATTAGACTCTTATGAACAGGTTTAAACTGTATCGAGTCAACAGAGTGTGGAGGTAAAGACCTCAAAACCCCCCAAAAGAAAAAAAAAAAAAACATGACGTATATCCACAAAATTCAAATAGAAAGGGTTCTTTGGGAATATCTGGGATGTTAACTGGGAAGTTGATGGTCGGCCCTGTTTTCTTTGTGTCGGCTCAGATCGGAAACAGCTGCTGAGTGACATCATCACCAGTCAGATGTGATTAAAAAAAGCTATTTCCACACCTTTATAGGTCTTAATGAACAACAACAACGGAAAAAACCCTTTTAAAGTGAGAAAAACGTATTAGAGGAAGTTATTAAATACATAATTCCTCTCTTTCTTTCCACGTTTTCTTAATGAAAACCAGATGAGTGAGGATTAGGTCACTCCTTATTAGAAACACATTTCTTCATGTTTGGAACATCTGTGTGACCAGAACATGTCATGTGAAGTTTACATGCATTATGCAAGTGCATTTTTGTAAGAATTGTGGCCTTTTTGGATTTTTTTGGATCATGCATGCAAATAATCACAAGGCTAAGCGTTAAAAGAATCTGCAACCTGAGGGAGAGGAGGATAGTTTCGAGCTGAAATGGTAAAACATGATGCTGTTGCCATAGTAGCAAATTTTGTTGAGACGGTGAGCATAAACAGAAAAGTTTTTCCTTCGTCCCGATTTGTTAAGATGAATTTACAACATTAGTGTGTCCTAAAACACGAATCATTTAGATTCTTTTTGTCCTTTTAGGCCGAGACACATAAAGCAGCAGCAGCACAGATCAGCAGAGCTGGTGGAGTTTTCTAAGAAAATTAAACCACAACTTTAAAACTCAATTACCTTTTGATTCTTATATATTTTTTTCTGGATATGAATATGTGGACGTAGCTGAGCAAACATGACCTTTGTTTTAAAATCCTACAGGGATCCAGTCAAAAAGTGTGGATTCTCAGTCTCACTGCTTGTTATTTTGGAGCCTTTATAAAAAATGTTGACATAATTCAGAAAGCAGTAAACACAAGCTTTGTAAGAGCTATGAGAATCAATGTTCTTATGATTTTTTACATGTTGACAAGGTTTTATTGATGAAATGCTCTTGATTGAGGTGTTTTTTCTTTCTTTTTTGGAACTGATTAAACCACAAGTGAGTTTTCATGGTAACTCCAAGGTTCCTGAAATCAATTTAAATTATTTTAAACAAGTTATTAAAAAAAACAAACAAACATATATATATATAGGAATGTTAAGAAAGTTAAGACATATTTACACATGATGACTGCGCTCCAAAATACTCCATATGGAAACGTTCCCCTCTGGAGTTTTTGGCATATTGTTCACTAAAGTGAACAGTGCACATGAACATTGGCCACTGCATTACAGCAAACACCCAAACACTAAGAATAAACAAAAATCTGATTCTGTGTGGAGCTTTTACAGACTATCTCTGACTGCACACTCTGAGCTTTGCATGCTTTAACATTCAGTCTTTAAAAATCTGCTGTTTATCTAAATGTTTCCTGTGTTTTGGAAAATTGACTGATGTTGCCATCAAAAGGCAAAAAGAAAACCTTGTCTTATCTTGTCTGGTTGTGTGATTATCAGTAAAACATGAACTACTGAAATGATTTTATTCAAACAATTTCAGACAGTTATCACTGGATGTTCAACTGCAATTGATTAACCTTTCAAATCAGCCTGATTCAAGATGGCCGCCACAGCTAATCAACATTAAAGGGATATTTGGGTCTTATTGAAGTGGAATAAAAAAAAACAGGTAAATAGAGTTATAACACGTCA
This sequence comes from Callopanchax toddi, assembly GCA_006937965.1. Lineage (NCBI taxonomy): Eukaryota > Metazoa > Chordata > Actinopteri > Cyprinodontiformes > Nothobranchiidae > Callopanchax > Callopanchax toddi. The sequence goes on along the minus strand of SSNR01000060.1, from coordinate 2,365,480 downwards.
TCAGTATGACTAGTTTGAGCAAGAGACATAAAAAACAACAATGATCTAATTTGTTAGCATTCTGCAGCAGTGTGTCTCCTGATCTGGCCATGAGTAGTACTCCAGAGGACCGTTTCCTGTTTCCAAAGTCTCTGCTCGCTTTGAGTGATGTCACTGGTGGGTGTGGTTTTTATTGTAGATAATTCCACTTCAAAATGACCAAAATATCCCCTTAACAACACAACAATGGTTAGAAGTTAGTCCCGTTCACAAATGCTGATCAAACTGAATGTGCTAGTAACTGAGAGTCTTTCAAAGCACACTCAATGTGCAAACTGATTGTGCAAGAGAATGTTGAAAATGTGCATGATGCTATTTTCAAGATTTGACCAAACTGCTATAACTCATTTTCCCACAAAAAATAAAAGACTGGTATTAAAGGCGGTGGGTGAAGTGCATTAAGCCTTTAATTTGTAAATTGGTTGAAGTTGGTAAATTAACCCATTGTCTACAGTGGGCTGTAAACTCAGAGGATGTGTGCTAATTGCTAGCATCAGTTGCTAACAATTATTGTAAACATTATAATTTTTTGAATAAAAATGATTGAGTTATAGCAGCAAAAAATCCAGCAGCCACAAAAATGTCCATACAGTTCTTTAATAACACCTCTTTAGGATGGTTTCAGCAAAAACAAGCAAGCGCGTTAGCCTCCACAGAGTCAGCAGTTCTTCCAGGACCGTACTCCCTCAGCTGGAGCTGGTGTGCAGAATCAGCTGAGTGGAATAGCATCATCCAGCTAACATACAGGGTTTACTATCATGTTATCCATAAAAAGTAAGGAAATCATTTGGTTTCATTATTACTCAAATTGTATACCATGATGGTAAAAAAATGACAAAGCTTGTATAAGAACTGAAAAGATTATAGAAAGTTGACAAGAAACGGAGAGCATGAATCTGGTAGCAATCATTTGGTCCCATCAGGATCTCATGGACTTCAAGTTTTAAAAAGATTTATTTGACCGTCTTAGCCTTAATTTGCATATATGCAGCATTTATAAATGGCCTCTAAAATCTTTTCTCTGCCTCTGTTGAGACATAAGATAAATATTTTAAAAAATTAAACCACCAGTTAACCCTTTAAAGCCTGAATTATGAAGCATAAGTAAAACTGAACTATTTATTGACTTTTATTATTAAAACAACTATGTAATGATGCATGTTTTATTACGTTATTATATATATTAATATAACAATAATCAAAAAATTAAGTTGTTCCTTTCCGCCAGTTGATTCTCCACCAGGGGGCAGCAAACATGAATAGGACGTGATATGGCAGGTTTCTATTGAAGGTACTAATCCTGATACTCCATCTGAGGCTATAGTGATTTGATGCTAATTATTGACACTAGTTCATAAGAAGTTATTGTCAATAATTAGCATTCTTTTAAAGTTGTATGAACTTGTAGCAGTTTTATTTTTAAAAATATCTTTCTCTTTTTAATCTCTTAGTTAAACCAATACAAGATGTTAAGGAAGTGATGAAACACTGACCAGTAAACAGATGTAACTCCATATTTACTAGAGTTTATTATGCTTTCTGTTTTAATTTGTATATTAAAATAAATCAACCTATACTTTCTGTCCCATATGTAGATTCAAATTAATTTTTCTTACAGTAAAATTTACAGGAAAATAAAACAAATGTTTAATAAACCCTTGCATGAAATTAATTGCTCTTAAAATCTTTTGAATGAATTTATCATTTTACTATTAGTCCTTCTGCCCTATAAAATGCACTAATATGTCTGCAGTTGGGATTCAGACACAAAAAATAAACATCCTCACGTCTGCACTGAAGCCTCTAATATGAGTTTGTCCTTTTGAAAACAGCTTTTATTTGGTCTGCTCATCATTTACTGGCTCTTTTCTAAAGTCTTTATTTCCTGGTCGTGGTCAGAGTGTGGAAGCATGTTGTAAATCTTAATTAAAACAAAAGTTTTGCACAGTTCTTTACTAATAACAAAAGGACAGCAGCCAGAAAAAGAGAAAGACGAGTCATGAATTAAATCAGGAGAGTAAACACGAACAGTTTAAACAATTTGTGTGCTGAAGTGTAAAATTGTTTTCTAAAGTTTTAAAAGATGAGTGGTCTTAGCTCCTCAGGCTCAATGAGGTTTGAATAAGAGATTTTTTTATATCCAAATCTTGGCTGCACATCACTTCTCTTCATTTAGTTTGTTGAATCAAAATAAAGACGACAGACAAACACATTGTGCTGTAAGTCGAGGTCAAAACCACAACGAAAATATTAGTTTAAATTCTCTTAAAGGAAACTTTGTGCCCTGTGCAGGCCAGCTGGGCAGAAATGTAGCACAGCCAACTTGTTTTTGGTTTAATAGTTCAAGATCCAGCATCTCAGCTCACTGAGAGGCACAATGAACACCTCGCAGTCTGAGCTGGTGTCCCTGCAGAGTCTGGAGCGCTGCTGAAACCAGGGAGGAGGCAGCGAGCAGAAACTGGAACAGTGTGGACTCAGCCTGAACAAAATTGAAGTTGACAATCTGGCTTTGCAAGCTGTTTGATGCAATTTGTTAAATCCACCAGACTCTTTATGCTGTTTAATTGACAGGTGTGATTTACTGTTTTGCCCACAGGGAACCAAACACTTTAGGCATCTCAGAAATGAACTCTCTTCAAAACATTGTCAAGTGTTCAAAGAAAATATTTATTTTCATAAAGTTCTAAAACATGTACCCTCAGTAGAAATATGACTTTAAATTTAGTTGGAAGCTGAAATATTTATATTTAAACAGATTCAACTCATTTTGACAGGTTTCTTGTGTAATTTTGTACAAAAATTGCACTGCGTTTCCTCAAATTACAAATACCAGCTGCCTTTCTGAACTCAGTTTAGCAGGAGATAATTGTATTTATTTGAAAAGTACTGCAGCTTCCCATCATTTCAGCAAAGAACTGAACTAAAAATGGCTGTTTTGACTCAAATGTGATTCCCGTTTTAGATAATTACTTTGTTAGCTACTTTATTTCTGCAGCTTTCTGTCATACAGAGCTGCAGAACAGAAAATGATGATTTTTTAAAAAACATATTTTAGGCAAATTGCTGTAAAAGCAGATGCTTTTAACATATTTTGGAAATGGAGTTTAATGCATTAAATTAGGATGTAGTAACATTCAGCAAGTTACTTGAAATGTGGAAATTATTCTAAAAAACGTATTGATACAGTCAAAATGCTTCCAGAAGTCAATAAAAATGTGTTTTTAGGACTTTTGAGTTATGTAGTTCTCGCTATTTAAACATGTATTTCAGTTTTCTCAAAGTGTTTTACTTATTTTCTACAAATGTGTGAACTGAAGTAGGTCTTTACAGCAAAAAGCATTTTCTTGTTTACAGCTGCGTCGTTTATTTTTGTCTAAATAAAAAAGATAAATGTCACAAAGTAACATAAACTTCAGTACATACTACAGAGATATGAAACTTTATTAAATGTTATCTTAATTTGAAGGGTCCAGCTGGTTTTGTGGGTCTAAACACATTTTATTTTGAAGGAGAAATAGTAACTGTAAAGACTCAGGAGCTGTTTGACAGAGGCTGACTCTTTTTCCAGACGATTTCAGTCCATTAACCTTTTTTATCAAAGAGCTTCACATTATTACTCTGTAAAATGAAGCTAATATAAATTCTTGGACCTTGTTTTCACAGGTTAAATATGAGTTTAGCTCTTTAATGTCGTGACATAATTGTCCCGTTCCACTCTGAAGGGAGAGAATCTGGACGAACACAGTCCACGTTCCCTCACTCTGTGGTTGTTTTTGGCAGCTGTCCTGGAATCTGCCTCCTGCTTCTCTAAACACCAAGAAACGCTGCTCATTGTTTCTCTTTAAGCAGCGATTTGCACTTTTAATGCATTACTGCTACCGGACGACTCCAGCTTTAATATGTCAGACCTTCGAGGATCACCCCGTCTGAGTTGGCCGTTATTGTCTGTGCGCCTCTCTGAGCGGACGTATGTGTGTGGGTCAGCGTGTGTGTTTTTCCCAGCGCTCCGTGTGTTTCCATGGGACATGGGTCATATTTATCTAGGCCAGCAATGCGCTATTGCTCAGGGAGACAAATGGAGTTTGTTTGAATGGGGGAAGCGATGAGCAGACGTGAGATATTATCTTTTGTCCAGGGTTTGGAGTTTGGTGGGGGATAAACAAACTCAATCAGTCTAAAGTACCACAAGTAAGACGTAAGCTTTATGGGAAATAGCAGCGATCCTAAAGCCAAGTAAAGCTGAGATAGCAGAAGGAAAAAGAGGAGGCAGGATGTGTTGAGGTTTGGACTGATGGTGACCTGATACGAAGCATAATAACACTCAGAGTGAATCCATAAATAAATGTTTTCCTTACCTACCAAAGCTTAAATCTCTGACCCTGTTTTTTAATTAACTTTAAAAGAAAAACAGATGTTTTTTTTCTGTATTTATAATTCAGTGTATGACAACTGTTTTTACAGCTTTAGTTTTTTTCATGCCTGGTTGCTTCAGATGCTTGAGGTTTGCATAATTATGATGATTATCCAACAAGACAATGAGTTATTTCATTCTGCTGCACTTTATGACTTTAGCAATCAGCTGTGGCTCTTCATACAAACACTTCAACAATCATGATGGAAAGATAATTTGAAGTTAAAAAAAGCTGCAAAGAGACTTGGTCCCTCCAAGTTTGAGCTTGGCAAGTCTTTTGTTCTTGGAGGGGGTCAAGTATCCTGCTGTCTTGTTTATGATGACTCATTGGATGGAGCCAGAGATAGACCCACAGATCAAAGCTTCATCTGAAGTTATGAAGTTATGGTCCGGTCTGATGTGATGAAGGCAAAGCTCTCAAAGTGGTCCGTTTATGTTCCAACTCTCTAAGGATTTGCATCATGATCTAAAGTACAACATCTGAAATGACCTTCTGTAAGGTGGCAGGGCTTAGAGACAAGTTGAGGGACTCCATAAAATGGGGGGAGCTTGGTGTAGAGCTGCTGCTCCTCCATGTTGAAAAGAAGTCAGCTGAGGTGGTTTGGTTCATCTGGTTTAGATGGTCCTGGTCACCACCTCCTACTGGTCTGTGTGACTGGGAGGACATCCTGGGACATACCCAGAACTTGGAAGACCTCTCTGGTCTGGGCACACTGTGGAGAAGTGGAGGCTCACTGAGACATCCACAACCAGACCTTTAAAAGAGATGGATGGATGGATGGATAGATGGATGGATGCTGGAAACTTGTCAAACTGATTTTGGCAGGCATCCAAAATCACATTTTTAGAATTATCTAGTATTTATGCAAAGTTTATTTTAGATGTTGCTACATCCTCATAACATCTAAGACATTTTTGTTTCCAGAAGCAGAAAATATTGTTTTTTTTAAAAAAGTTTTTGTTTGGTTATGATGGTTTTTCCTTGTACCTTGATACCGACAGCTACCACAGGTCACTAATATCCCAAGAGGTCCACGTCTGGATCCCAAATCAGACAGTAGCAGTCACATGTTTTGCAGTAAAAATTGATCCTTACTGGTTTTAACACAAAGTCTATTTGGGGTTGAAGAAGCACAGCCATTATAAAGACAGATAAAAGTGCTGCCTTTGTGTGACTCTGACACCTAAATAGCTGACGTTAATTCAACATCACGACGTTATTTCTTCTGTTTTACCCTCAACAAAAAGCTTGATGAAAAACCAACTGAAAGTACAATTACTTTAAATTATAGATTAATTTCAGTAGTGACCTTTGCAACATGCATAACGCTGCTCACACCGTTTAACAGCTGATCCACGGGAAGTTACAGTAAAACCACAACAAAGACAATTCTGCAGAAGATTTCTCATCCTGCCACATAAAAGCCTGATTAAGCTGTATTGTGTGAAATCCTGCTATAATCCACACCACTGAAGTAATGGGTCAAGGAAAATGTATTAATTACAGCTTTATGTCATTAGAAACGGCTCCTTTTAGTCTTTAGTGGATGGAAGCCAAAAGCATTGTGCTGCTGTTGTTACAGCCTTGTAGCTCGGCCTTGGTTAACCTGCAGTTTATTCATACTGGGTCAAAATAGACTGAAAACACATACAAACTGAAGCACACACATACACATTTATGTGTGGAGAATACGTGAATACAGGGGACTTGGTTAAGAAAAGATCAGGTAATTTTCAAGGAAATAATTATTAAAAACATGGCCGTGCTTCGATAGTAGCTCACTGGTACGACGGCGCATTAGGGAACGCGGGAAATAAAATATTGGGTGTAAGTGTGCTTGAACACAGCTGATTTCTTTGAAGGAGTAAATACATTTTTTAGCTTTAAAAACAAGATTGTAAAATTGTTTTGAAAAGAACTGTGGAAATTTTTTTCTCATTTCTTTTTTTAAACGATAGCCCCAGTAACCTGAAAGAATCTGCTGCAGGAAGAGTTATGTTTTTTTTTATTGGTTAAAATTTTGAAGCTTTTACTGTAAATGTATCTGTCAAGTGAGACTAGTGCTGCCAATAATGTCAAGTTTTAGTTTTTTAGATTATTGCAAAGCCAGTGAAATAATGTCTGCTGCAGAAAACAATAATCTGGTTCTCCAGGTTTTCAAAAATAAACATTTTTGTTGAAGGTTAGTGTCCTGCAAAGTCAACTTTCACTTGTATTGTTTACTGTCTCTACACAGCATCCTTTTTAATATGTTTCAAGGCGGCAGACTTCTCATATTGTCAGAGCTTTTCTCACCACAGCTTGATTTTGTCGAAGTGTCCAGATGTGAAAAATAAAGGTTAAAGGTCATGACAGAGTAAAATGACAGAAAGTAATCATTTGAGCTTTTTTCTTCAGAAGAACAGAGGAAGTTTTTATGTTTTTACCACAAAGAAATCACAATATCAAATAGTTTTAATTTTACTCAAAGTTTGCAGAAACCATGACAGCCACCAAACTAACTAAACTGTAGACTTCTGAGAAAAAAACATGGTGCAAAAGAATGATGTACTACCAATTCTTCAGTGGTTCAAAGCTATAAAATTTAATCAAAAGAATAAAAGTAATTTCACAGTGAAGTTGTTTTTGTGTGCAACTCTGCTGCCGTGGTTGGGTGGTTTAGACATAAATTGTAATATGATGCAATGTTGATGATGGCCCCGAGATCTCTGAGGTGCTGCGCTGAAGAGTGTGGCTTTGATTGATGGAAAGCTCAAGGCAAAATGTCGGTGCCTCCGAGGTCTTCATCGAGACAAAGAACTTTGTTCTTCTCTGAAATGAGCTCATCTTCAGGTGTTGACGTGACATTTCAATTTTTCTTTCTTATTTTTTTCGCTTCTCTTATTTGGATTCAAGTCTCAACGGTTTTAACTGTATTCACTCTTTTGCAACTGCTTGGCATTTAATTACTAACCTTGAATGTGTGTGTGTGTGTGTGTGTGTGTGTGCACAGTTAACAAAAACACACATGCACCTGCTGATAGCCCCCTTTTTGGCAGATTTCTTCAGGGATTGTCGTGTCTGTCACCCAGTCTCTCGGTCTCTCTCTTTCAATGTGTGCATGTGTGTGTGTGAACGTGTGTGTGTGTGTGTGTGTGAACGTGTGTGTGTGTGTTTGAACAGTGCTCTGCGTTTGTTCCTGCAGCCACTCTGAGTTTACTGACTGAACAGAGATTGAGAGGGCCAAACCTTGGACTTAGACATGCCAGACTCTGCAGAGAAAACAAACGCTCCGTTTTACAGTTTCCCCAAACAAAACTCTCCTCTTTTCGCTCTCCTTTCTTTTGTTAACATGCACATTTTTCTATATAATCAACAATACAGCTGTAAACTTTCATGTAATCACTAAACACAAAGTTGTGTTTCAAATCCCAGCATTAAGACTCGTAATCAATCAATTTTAAACAAATGATCAACATTTAGAGAAATACATTTTTTACCAATTAATTCAAGATTAAAAAAAAAAAAGTTCAAATCAAAACAATAGAAATAATAATTTATTTGTGTTTTTTAAATGTTAATTTGTATTCTATTTCCATTCCATGTAAACAACTTTTAATATCCTCTACCTGGTGCCTGGGAATGGACTGTTTTGATTGGAGACCTAATTGAGCATCGTCTCTGTTCAGTTGGAACTTTAAAGCCTATTGAGACAGTAAATTAAAATGAAGCCTGTGGAGACTTAGTCTACTGCTGGCACTGACAAATAAACTGAACTTTAATGGTTGTTTCTGCATGTCTGACATTAGATTGACCTGATGTGATATGATGATGACTTATAGGTTTGTGGTTCTGAATTTGGACTTGTACTCTTTTGAGTTTAGGGTTTCTTCGACCTGCTTTGACCTCTATTTAAATGTCTTGTGTCTGTCATCATTTGCAACATCGTTAGCGTAAAGCTGTAATCTGTTACGGCACGTCAAATGGTGACGTTTATGATTGAGTTCCATATTGAAAACAAGGCTATAATGGGTTTTTTTTGCCATTTTCCTGGTAATGATAATATGATGATGTTTTAATAACCTAAAAATGTGTTGAACTTCATGTTCTACCTGTTTTTTCCAAAATAGGATATTTCCTATTGCTGAATAATACTTATACTAATAATATCTATCTTCACCCTGGGTTTACCAGACCCCTGAATTGTTTCATGTTCCTCAGTACAACCAGTCGTTAGTCCAGAGAAGGTGAAGTGTGTTTGTCGTCTCTCCATCTTTCATTATAACCACTGTTCAACATAAACAGTAGATAGTATGCATGGCTAGTCAGTAGCGACAAATGATTAGCTTCTCCAATGCTAGCACCAGCCTTTTTAGCCTATTTAGCAATAATTATTAGCCTCTCCAGTGCTAACTGAAGGGATAACTGAGCAGTCTTCTTCTCATTTGCTAACACCAGCTGCTCAGTTACCAGTCAGGTCAGTAGTTAGCTTCAAAATGAATATAGCCACGTGCTATAAGGATGTAGCATCTGCTGGGTGCTCAATGGTCCTAATTTCAGCCCCAATACCATGCTGTAGTCTTGCCACAAGTTCTAAAGAGGATGATGATGATGGCTGTGAAGCTGTTAGATTGTTAGCAGTTAGTTTGTCTGACTCTCGTTCTACAAACTTAAAGCTGCATCGACTTGGAGCTGCAGACACTAGAATGACTGATGCAGCACCATGTGATACATACCTCGCCTCGCCTCGCCTTCTTCCGCTTATCCGGGTCCGGGTCGGGGGGGCAGCATTCCAAGTCGGGCAGCCCAGGCCACCTTCTCCCCGGCCAAGTCCACCAGCTCCTCAGCTGGGACGCCCAGGCGTTCCCAGGCCAAACTGAAGATGTATTTCCTCCAGCTTGTCCTGGGTCGACCCGGGGGCCTCCTGCCGGCAGGACATGCCCAGAACACCTCCCGAGGGAGGCGTCCAGGAGGCATCCTTACCAGATGCCCGAACCACCTCAACTGGCTCCTTTCGATATGGAGGAGCAGCGACTCTACTCCGAGTCTCTCCCGGATGTCCGAGCTTCTCACCCTATCCCTAAGGCTGAGCCCGGCCACCCTGCGGAGGAAACTCATTTCAGCCGCTTGTATCCGCGATCTTGTTCTTTCGGTCATTACCCAAAGCTCATGACCATAGGTGAGGATTGGGACGTAGACCGACCGGTAAATCGAGAGCCTTGCTTTCTGGCTCAGCTCTCTCTTTACCACCACAGACCGGTTCAGCGTCCGCATCACTGCAGACGCTGCCCCAATCCGCCTGTC